>PVKE010025357.1:0-23110 GCA_004027555.1 Craseonycteris thonglongyai | reverse complement strand
CTTCCCTATTCTTCATTTGATGATTGTTATCCTATCAATGTAAAGCAATAAAAACCAGCAGTGAGGAGAGCTCTTGGCTAGATGCTGCGAAGAGCTCAATGCTGTGAAGAGCTCTAGCCCTCTGCTCAGCTTGATTTTTCAAGACATTTCTGGTGCCAGGGTTGTCTCTGCGTCTCCGATTCGCAACAAATTTTAATAAAGTTGTCAGTGAATATTCTATATGAAGCAATACTCTGTGTATTGGATTACAGTCATCCCACAGGTTCATATCACTAAAACTGATTATTCTGGTCACTTCAAATTAACTGCAACCTTCCTCCCTTCCTCCTTTTCTTCCTTCCTTCCTTCCTTCTTTCCTTCCTTCTTTTTGTCCTTCCTTCTTTTTCCAGATTGTATTAGCTACTGAGACTAGTTCTGCACAAAATCAGGTCATACACTGAATAAACCTTTTGTATACAAGCTTCCAAAGAGCTCAGTTGCCTACTTCTCTACATATGAAATTGCTGCTAATAGAGAAATTCTTTCAGATATTGAGTTAATGAGAGTAAAAAAAAATTAATGGTAAACAGGCATTGTGTGAGCTGCCTAAGGCACAGGTTTCAGGTATTAGCAGAACGTGGTAGGTGATATGCTCAGCTGCCTTGCTGTACATCTGAAGATTAGTGAAAACAATTATTGAGTTCATTATGAGTTTATAATGCAACAAAGTACTATGGGAGCTTGCCATATTGCCTACTAATTATATTCTGAGGGCTCTGAAAGGGGAAAATGTCACCATTGAATTAACATTTTATTTGAAATTTCACAATGAGGAGATAATGTATAAAAATGGAAAAAATAATGCTCTCAATTTATGAGAGAAGAAAATGTGACATTGCCTTTTATAATTTCCTCTTCCATTTTATGTAACAAAAATGTTTTTCTGATTTTTAAAATTTTTCTACTTTTTGGTGCCAAGTACCTGAGACTGAGTGATAGTTCCTCTTTGGAAAACACATTTGGAATTTAAAGCATTCCAATAGATGCTATCAGTGTTTTGCAAAGTGTGGGCAAGGACTATGCCTATCAGAATCAGCTAAAGTGCTTGTTAAAAAATGTAAGTTCTTAGACCCCAGACCTATTTACTAAGGTGACCAGATTTTGATATTGGTAAAGCAGGACACCATTGATGGGGAAGTGAGAGGGGGGTCTTGATTAAAAATTTGGTCTATCTCCCGCCGTTCCCTAGCTTGTTGTGCATTCTTTCCAAAAATTGGGACTTTTTAAAAATGCCGTGGGATGCGGGACAAATTGTTAAAAATCGGGACTGTCCTGCCAAAAGCGGGACATCTGGTCACCTTACTATTTACTGAATTATAATATTTGAACATGGGGGGACCTGGGGCTGTCCTAAGTCTCTACAATTTAACAAGGTTCTTGTGTCTTTTAAACACATTATTGTTTAGTGTGTGCAAATTTAGGCTTAAATAACTGATTTAGATAGTAGAGAAATCACAATGGGTATGGCTGTTGCAGCCAAGCAAACCAGCCATTGATTGATTGATTGACTGATTGATTACTATAGATTTTAGGGTTTCCTCTGACAGGTTGGATAGACTGTATCTTCATCCAAACTGAGTCAAGAGAGTCAAATAATCTACTTAGTCAAAAACTCAGGACCAAGTCAAAAAGCTGAAATCCAATTACCGTATGTAACCAATCTTAGAAATCTTATTTGACTGAAAAATGACATTTAAAAACCCTATGCACAAAGTTTATCAAAATAGTCAAACTGATTTATAAATGCAGAAACAGCCTTAAGACACCCACCACCAAGATTGTTGATATGTTTCAATTTATTCTAAAAATATTTTGTTGCGAATATTGATGGATGGATGCCACTCAGGACCTATGTGTTGCTAAACCTAAGAGACTTTTTTTCGGTACTTAATTGCTTGACTTCTCAGGAGTCATTTGATACTGTTGAATAGTCCCTCCTTTTTGAAATAGTTTGGTTTTTGGGGGGGGCTTGTGATTCCACACTGTATGAGTGAAGATAATTCTGGTGCAGTAGATAAATCCCCAAATCTTGGTGACTTAACACAAAAGTTTATTTCTCTCTCATGGAAAGTCCCATATTGTTTTCCCCCAGGGGACTGGGAAGGTTTCTGGCTTTCCCTAGGGGTTGACACAGACAATTAGATGGAGAAGAGAGAGATCATTATGGGAGATTTTCATGTATCAGCTTTGAAAGTGGCCTTCATCACTTTTGCTTCCATTGCATTAATTAGAGCTCAATCATTTGACAATACTAAACTGCCTCGGAGGCTGGGGGAAAAACAATCTAAAAAGAAGCAGCAGTTTGGTGTTCAGCTACCAATGCCTGCCAAACTAACTCTCCTCGTTTCCCTCCTCTTTGCATGCATTTCTCAGATGCACTTGTTATTCTTTGTTCTCTACCTAGTCCTAGAGCATTGGTTGTCTTTGTGGCTCTGTACTAAGTCTGCTACTCTTTAGGGTTTTCAAACTTTCCTTGGCTAATGTCATTCTTTCACATGGCTTTAATGTACATCTAGACCAGACAGTTCTCAAAGCAAGGTCCAATTGCTACTGAAACTTTACTCCTTAATGTCTCAAAGGTATCTCAACCCCTCAAATGGGCAAAAGAAAACTTGATAGCTCCATCCTGAATCTTTTCTTCTTCTAACCTTCCCTGACACAGTAAATGGCACTAATCTCTACCAAATTGTCCCACCAGAGACCTGGTAGTGTTCCCTGACTCCTCTCTCCTGCCCCTCATCATCCAATCAATCATTAAGCACTTATGATTTCAGTTGCCAGTGATCTATTTTTTTTTTTTTTTTTTTGTCAAATGTATTGGGGTGGCATCAGTTGATAACAATTTATTGTTTCCCAGTGCACGATTCTACATTACATTGTCTATACATTGCACTATGTGCTCACCACCCAGAATCAGCTCTCTTTTCGTCACTATATATTTGATGCCCCCTCCTTACTCCCCTCACCACAGCTCTCCCACCCACCTCCCCCCTTACCCTCAGGTAACCACTAAATTATTGACTGTATCCATGTGTTTTTGTTTCTTTGGCCAATGATCTCTTAAACCTAATATTTTTCTCCATCTCTATCTTCAATAGTAAAGTTTATCATCTCTTTCCTTCTTTCTGGTTTCTCCCCATAATTTTGCTCTCCGCGGTTTACTTTCTACATTGCCACCAAAGAACAGTAATTTTTATAAAATTAAATTATGGTCACATCTTTTCTCTGCTTTATATCTTTTAATGTCTTCCCTACATCCCTTAAATAATAAAGTCCAAGATCTTTAACATGGTTTAAAATGTTGTTTATGATTTAGTTCCTCTCTCTCCCTTTACTTCTAACTCCTTCCCCTCACCATTTCCCTTGAACATACAACATTCTTTTGGTCATTTTCTGAAGTTTATCATTCTCCGTTTTTCCTCTGGACCTTTGCACATTCTGTTTCTTTTTTTAAAAATACATTACTCTGACTTCTTTGAAAGTCTAAACCCAACTCACGTTTTAGATCTCAGCTTAAATGTCACTTCCTTTTGAATAGCTATAGGAATAACTTAGTTTAGATTCAAAGTCCTGCTTTTACTCCTGTGACACCTTGAGTTTTATTGTATTTTCTTTGAAAATGTTTATTCACCCTATTATTCTGCAGTCTCCAAGAAAGCAGTAACTGTATCTGTTTTATTTATTATTGTACTTTCTAGGTTCTTAATTTTAGGTCCACAGAATTTTGCTGATGAATGAATAAAGTTATTGAGAAACTCGCCTAGCTACCATCATATTTCTGCATGTTCTATGATACAAATGGTTGCAAATATGTCACAGTTAAATTCTCTATGAAATGATTTTCCAGAAGCCCAGCTTCTGGTGGCATCTTGACGCAGCACCTCTAAATGCCTTCTCTGATGGAAAAACAGGAGGACTGCCCTTTCTTTGCATGTACTTGTTCAATTCCATTTGGATCAATCTCCTCAAGGAACTCTGGCGAAGCTGAGGAATGATTTTCATAACATATCCCAGAGGAACACAATAAAGGAATCAGAGACAACTGTGCTTTGTTTATATCTCCAGTAGCCTTTCTAGAGTTGTAAATTACTTGGTAACAGCTGGGCGAGAGAGAAGAAAGAGAATCTATTTGAAAAGGGAGGTATGAACATAAGGAACAATTCAGTGCTCTTATTTTTATTTATTTATTTATTTATTTATTATCATCTACAAAGTTATAGTATTTTTTTATTACTAAGTATAGGCAATTATCATACTAATCAGGAGACATTAATATATTGAGTACATGCATAAAGTGAGTAAAGATAATTCTAAAAATCTAGTGAACTTGGGAAAAGTTCAGTCCTGACCCCCACTTTAGGACTGAAAGATTTGTTTCCCCAGCTCTGGAGAGTAGTTGGTTCTTTTTTTTAAACCAGAATTTATTTCTATTTAACAATGCTCAAGAGACTTTAAAATGGCCCAGAGGCCTAAAGATGTCCAGGTTTAAGATTCAGTACTGACTGAAGTGGTGAGTGTTTCTTCATTGCTAAGGCATCAATTTGATCCTGGTTAATGAAATACTTTGATAATTCTTCTAGTTGGATCATGGTGATTTTCTCTAACTTCTAGTATCTTTCAAAAATGGTCATCAGCTCATGAATGATGAAAAATGTAATTCCAGAAATAATCACAAAACGCCTGCAGATTCCACTAGAATATTCTTTCTGCATTATTCTTCGAAACCAGGTCCAATGATGATCAATTTGAGTAGCAGGGATCATGATGAGTGTCATCTGCGAAAACTGGTATTAAAGGAAACTCTTCCAGAACAGAAGCCCCCAAACACTCTTCAAGATGAAACACCCAGTAGTCGGTTCTTGACTGAACAGAGCCAACCTCACCCAAATAACAAGTCTTTCCTAAGGCAGCTTCCTCCCTTGACTAGTTGACTTGGGGAAGGAATGGCCTGGGCTTATTGTTCCAACTTGTTGAAACAGTTCTTCAGGACTCCCATCTGATTTTGGAGCTTTGGATGGGATTGACTGAGACTTTGATTTGAATGCATCACAGCCCCAATTCTCCCTCTATCTAATTCTGATTCTTTCTCCCCACTGTGATCCCAGGGGCACTCCCTAAGAAACTTCCTACATGTTCACCTCTACCTCAGATTCTGTGACATAAGCCCTTTGTCTTAGGCTGGAAAATAAAATTGTTTGCTCTGTTAAGCCACTGAGTTCTGGATGGTATACCCAAGAGATTAAATATGATGGTTCAATGAGAGTGGTATGGGAATAAGATTGTGTTTGGGAATGGAGGTGGGAACTGTAACTGGATAAGGCAGAAGATGCATTGACTCCTAGGACCTTTAGCTTCAGTTAGATAGAATTATTTAAACTTTCTTGGTGGCCTATGAGTTTTACTGTGAGAAAAAGCTTCTCCTGCCCCTGATCTATAAAGAATTTATGCTTGTTTCAATACTTTTGCTTTTGTTTTGCCTTATACTACTAATCTACTGTTCTTTTATAAGTAGCGTATCACTCAAGATTTGTTTATGGTAGGATCCAGATATTATATCTTATTATTCCTGTAGTCTCTAGTTTGTATCTTGGATATTCTAATAGCTTATTATTAATAAATTGTTATTGGATGAAGCTCTTAATAGTTATCTTCCTAGTCATGCCTTAGTCATTTATTCTTAGCCTCTTTTTTACATGCATAATTTTGGGTTTTGGCATTTGGTCTGGTTTTAAAATGTCATCAAAAACAATTTTCAAGGCTGGATAGATATAATGACTTCTACATCTATACTTTGTTTACTGGCATGTCTGAACATAATAATTCTCACTATAGTATAAAACTGACTCCAGTTAAAGTTGAAAATGGTATGTTACAGAGATGGGCTAAGTGCTCTATGTGCAATCAGTACACACTTTCTGGATTTTGAAAAAATATCTACACAATGTATTTTTTTCTATTTACTATATTTTGTTGTGTTTAAATTCTTTGGAAATTGCAATCCATTTAAAGACTAATTAGATGACTCTTTCTTAATTAGAACAACTGATGAATAACAAAAACGAATGCCTTACATGCTCCACGTAACAGGATGGCAAGTGCATTGTAGTAACTTTTTAGGCCCCAGGTGCTCAGTGATGAGATGATCTTGAGGAAGACAGCCATTCATGGAAACCTGCTGAATCGTTTTGACATTTAATTATCATGACCTATTTTTATTGCTGTTGAAACTACTTTTAGTTTCTCAATGAAGGAGTTAGTTCCCCACTCATTCAAAGGGAGGGGAGCAATGAAAAGACCAGGAACCACATCAAACTAGAAAGGAGTAACATATATGTTATTAAAGTGTCTAGGAGGAGAGAATGTAAAAGGGGCTTGTAAATCTTCAAGTAGAAGAATAGATTAAGATGATGAGCAGATCTCTCTGTGAGAAAGGCAGAACTGACAAGAGGGGGTTTCATTTTGGTATTTATGGAGCCCCTATTCCGTATTCCTGGCCCTTTGCTGTATTCCCTGACCTAGAGAGTCAGCAGTGGCAGATGAACGATACAAACTTGACATCATTACTGAAGGCCAGTGCTGCCTAAGGATGCTTAGAGCAGCCAACACAATTCTGGAAACAGGAATCTTTTGTCCAGAAGTTAAGCCATCTTTTTCTATGGACCTTTAAAAAAGTTATTTCAGAATATGTCTTAGGAAAAAAAAATACTCCTCCGTTGCTCTATTGAGTTATGCTTTTCAAATAGTTTGCTTAAGAAAATCTTTGTGGGAAGCCGGGATGGCTCAGTGGGTTGGGTGCTCACTTTGCAGCACCGGGAACCCAGGATCGAATCCCGGCCCTGGCCCGTGTGGACCCATGTGCTGAGCTGGGGAGTGCCCCCAGTTCAGTTCTCTGTCTGTCTCTGTGTATCTCTCTCTCTCTCTCTCTCTCTCTCTCTCTCAATTAAAAAAAAAAAAAAGAAAATCTTTGTGTTTAAGTAGGATATTGCCTAAAGGAAATATAATATTATTTTATTAACAGTAGGTTTATTAAAATCAACTGTGAGCACAACTTTATCCACCCACAAAAGAGACTGCAGTTAGAACTATGTTCTAAGGAAAATGAGGTTTCATTTTTTTTTTTTTGCCTTTATTTATATAACGTGGTGAAAGCCACCCCACATTTTTCTCCAACATACTCATACCTGGAGTTAAGTCCCTGCAGCTCTGAGAAGTTGCCAGAGTCTTGGAGGAATCAACAGAACAGGTAGGGAGGAGCCAAAGGTCAACAGAAGGTCACTGACAGTGGATGCAGAGGTACAAATGTAGAATTCATATAGGTTTATTGTCTGTTATCTGTTCATCCTAATTTAAAAAAAATGTATATATATATATATATCTAAAGAGGAGAGGAGATGATGGCTGTCAGCACAGTAGCTTTTTGCTTTGTTTTGTTTTGAGACTATTCCTTATAAAGAATTGTTTTCTGCACTATAGGAGTCAGAACAGACAGAGCAGAGGCTTTGGGTACACACAGACCTGGGTTTAAATCCTGGCGCCACCCCTTACCAGCTGTTATCATAAAAATTCATTATCCAACACCAATGAATTTCTACCCATAAATAGCCCTGTCTTGAGTTCCTGAGTTCTGTACATACAAAGGAATCAACAGCATAAGAATTTTATTTATATTCTGAATTGTTTTTATAAATGTATACAGATCTAATTTGGCTTTGATTTATTTGGAGAGCAAAAAGAGTGATTTAAATCACAGGTCCCTTTCTCTATATTATTCCTTTCTAAAATACAATAAATCACCTAATCAGCAGATTATAATTAACCCTGTGTGTATATATATATATATATCAAACATCTTTTTCAGGAAGGTTAGCAAGCAACTGGACTATTCAAATGGAGGTAAACTATCAGAAGATGTGGGAATAAGTTGGGCTGAGGGTGGGGGGAAGGGATGGAAATCATTATTATAACAGCAGCCTAGGGCAAGAGTCATTAATGCCAATAACCACTAAATTTAACTCTGCTCTTCCTGGTAGAAAATTAAAAAAAAAAAAAAAATGCAAAGGCAGTGAGATCTGAAGTAAACTTATTAGGAAAGAAGTAGTCTTTCCTGGCACTGAACTCTTTAAGACACTTATAATACCTTCCTTATATAGGAGACAGATGGTTATTTTTGCTGCAAACAACAGAAGAAACCCAAATAAATATGGTTTACATAAATTAGAAGACCAGACAGGGAATTCCACTTTTTTATGGAGAATCTTCATGGCGTCACTAAGGACATAGTCCTAGGCTCCTATTTTCTGATTTAGTATTCTCAAGATGTTTGGATCTGCCGTATTTTCGTCAAAGATTTCTGCTGAAGAATTAGCTATAACATTTGAATTTCAGGCTGTCAGTAAGAAGAAGGAAGCCCCCAAATTTAAAAAACAAAAACAAAAACAATACTTTTCAGAAGACTAATGCAATACTGCGTCTATTTTATGGGCTAGACTTTAGAGACATGCTATGTTGTGTAAGAATGTAGGGTTGGCTAGAAAAATGTCTTTTTCTGGGTGGTAATGTACAACACTAGAAATATTTGACAGGCAACTAACTGGTAGTCTCTTCCACAGACAGGGAATGACAAAACAGAAAATGACAGGCAATATCCTCAATGACTATTTTACAAAAAAATTAAAATCTGGTATTTACGGAAATGTGTTATCAGAAACAAGGGAACAAAGTCCTGTGACCACAAAATATTTGTGCATCTATGTAGATCACCTTAGTCCAGGTCTCTGGGCTTTTCCTAAGAGGAGTTAATGCTGAAACTTCAGAGAAATATTTAATGTGTTGGCTCCAGGTTAAGTGATCACTTCTCTAGGGATTAGCTAACCTACTTTAAAAAAAAATGAAGGTCTTATAGGGAAAACAGAAATATAGTTCTTATTTTGCAGACTTACTCAAGACATAATCTTATATTCCCTTGTCCTTCTAGCAGGCAAGAGATACAAAAAACTTGCGGTTTCTACAATAACTTAATTGTGGGGAAGTGCTTTGTTCAAAGCAAATATTTATGCAATCTGGATGTCCGGAGTTCTCCCTAACCCTTCAAGTCTAAAGAGGATTGATTTGAGCCTCATTTCCTGGACTGTGAAAGATCAGAGAGCCCTTTCCAAGATTGTCCTATACTCCAGATGGACGTGTGTTCTCGTGGTCACTTCTGGTTTTGGACACCTGTTTCCACCAGTTGCCTCTGAGTTTATGAATTGATTTGCTGTCTTGTTCATGTTGTTTAATTCCATACTGTGTCAGCTCTAAGGTAGGATTTAGATCTTTTAGTTTCCACATACACAAAAAAGTGCACACCAAAAAAAAAAAAAAAAATCCAACCATATGACTTCACTTACATGTGGAATATAAAACTGAGAGTAACAAAGAAACAAAAACTCATGGACACAGTCAATAATTTAGTGGTTACCTGAGGGTAAAGGGGGAGGGATGTTGGGGAGGAAGTATCAAATATATGGTGATGAAAAGAGAGCTGACTCTGGGTGATGAGCACAGAGTGCACTATATAGATGATGTAATGGAGAATTGTACACCTGGAACCTATGTAATTTTTACCAACAAATTTCACCTTAATAAATTAAACAATAAAAAAATTAACCAACAAAAATAAACATTTCCATACATGGTAATTTTATATGAGTAGAATTTCCTGAAGTATATCATTTAAACATTAAAGTTTTTTGGATTAAAAAGTTCTTTAGCCATCACAACACTGGATACATTTTCTTGACAACTTCCTTCTCATTTCTACCCCCTCTCATCCACTATCAACCTCATAAAAATTTGCTGTCTTCTTAGCTTTCAAATATAAAGTAATAAACCCATATTTGGCTTTTATTCCCATAATTATTTTTGCATATTTAAGTAGTGTTGAATAGTGTTAACAAATACAGAGGCCTCCCCACATCCGAATTTGGGAAATGGATCAGGAGTGATGGCCAACTAGTTCTTAGGATAGGTTGGTTCTGCGAGTGATTTCATAAGAATATCAGGCTGCTATTTGTTTGTTCCAATAAGGCAGTGCTGAAATGAGCAGCTAACCATTCAAGAGTCAAGTAGGTGAGTGCTAAACAGTGGTCAGTTAACTAAAATTCATTGGTAAGATAACATGATAGCTATAGTTTAAAATATCAAGTAGGCGATTAAGCTGATTAGAAATAATTTATTCTGAGCTCCACAATCCAAATAAACAATGAAAATGTGCAACCAACCAAGTCCTTAGAAATCTCTACCTCTTTGTATCCTCACTTCTGCCCTGCACACTCTTGCCCCGCACTCCTTCATGAATTTCCTGATTCACCTGCCCTGCTTTCCTCCCAAGACCTTCTACGTTTCAATTTTTCTTCCTCTTTATATCTCTTGCTTTAATTGCTCATGTTTTAAGAGCCACCGTAGTTTACTTTTCATTCAATTATATTAATTCTATAAATAACCATTTGCACTTTTAAAAGCAAGTAGGTTGAAGATTTTCCTCTGTAAACAAATCAAACCTTCTTCAGTTATTTTTTATACTCAATTGATTTTCCTTTTTAAGGATACTAATCTTTAAAAAAAAATGACTTATTCTTACTGGCCCAAATGTTTCTCCTCCAGGCTATATATTACTCACTCACTACAATTTCTGAACTATAGTTTCTCAAGTTATTTAACAACCACTTCTTTTCTTTTTTAAGATTTATTTTATTGTTTGAAAGAAGATGAAAAAGAGACAGAGAGAAGGAGGAGGGCCCAGAGCGGTCTCCATAGTTGTACATAATTAGTTGTGACATGGTTTCATTCCACATAGGTGGATATGGGGCTGCTAGGGGTGGGGAACAAACTGGGGGCCTCTCACATGAGAGGTGAGAACCCCCACTGCCATCTCAGCGGTTATGAGTTGTGCCGAGGTTCAGCATGTGGGTTTGCACTGATCCTCAGACCTCGGCATTGCAAGACAAGTGCTCAACATGTTGAGCTATCCCGGCATCCTCTTAACAGCCATATCTTGATCAGTTATTATCTGACAGACACTGAGACAGATGCTGTGATTTAAATAATGCTTGGTTCCTTTTTTCAGGAGCATGTAGTATAGATGTAGAAATACTCAGTGCACAATTTAAGTGAGTTCAAGATATTCTATATAAACTTTCTACTGTATGTCCTGTTAAGAGATTTAACAGTCAAACACATTGGACCCTGTTTAGTGATACAATTATATTGTCCTTAATGTCCTAGGAACATACTAATGTCTAATAAAAGATACCTCCTAGTTCTCTTTTAAGGGAAAATAAATATTTGTTTTAGTAGGAGCTCTGAAAAGGTGATACATTTATGAATTCTATTAAGCAGCAACATTTTCTCTTTTCTTGATGATTATTACAATAGATTTACTCCATATTCTAGACTCACTATATTTGGCACTCACTCAAAATCAAATATCACTTAAAAGAAAAGCACTTCTTTCCTGAAATTTATGACTAATATTTTATTTAGAATGCAATTTTAGATATAATAGTTAAATTTCTGCACTCAACCAGTCAAATATAGCAGTATTTTCTATAAAAGAAACTTCAGGTAGAAAAAACAAACTACTTTTCTTTAATGTAGGAAGGAAAAAATATTTCTTCGTGTTGCTCACTGGTTGTCTGGAATGGGAAATAAATTATATTCCCCAAGAAGTCCTTATCTAAGAAGAACCAGGGACAGGTATTACCTTCACTCTCAAGATGATGTAATTTTTATGTAATCTTTGAAGAAAGTCTCATGAATCTGTGACCTCACCTAAGCTCACAAGTTAATGTGGAAAAAGCCAGATCAGAATAGACTACTTCCATGTGTTTTTTTCATATATCCACTTATATTTTAGTTAATTTTATAGAAACAATTTATTTCTACATGGTGGGCAGGGGTAGAAATATAGGGTAGGAGAAATCAGTGTTCATGTACCACCTGCAGGTTCTCAATAATATTGTTCCCCTGACTTAGTTAACAAAACTACCTGGGGCATAAAGAGGGAAGGAGTTGGAGTAGGGGTAGGGCAAATGGAAAGCTGGAGATAGTAGGCATTAAAGATGCTGAGAAAGATGGTGCAAAAAAACAAGAAAATAAAATTAGGAAGAGAATGCTGTCTTGACCGAGGAGAAAAAATAACAGAATTTCAAGAACTCTGGTTCAGAGGAAAGCTAGATCAAGGAAGGGGCTTGAAACTGAGTGTGAATGCTTAGTGAGCCTGAGAAGTTTCTAATCTCAAGCATATTTGCATATACATGTTTAGATAAGTAATATATGCACATTTCAAGTGCTTAAAAGGCTCACAAAGACATATAGTGATAATGTTCCTACATTCACTTTCTCAGAGGCAACTGATATTACTGATTTCTTGTGCATCCTTCCAGAGTTTATATCTTTCCAGAGCATGTATCACTTGGCATATTTATTCTCTTCCTTTGTCAATATGGAGAAAAGGTTTTTGAGTCTCCTATGTTGACCGATTCACTTTTGAAATAAATCATCTGTGAGGTATGTGCTTTCTCTGTAATGGAAGACAAGCTCATGCCATCAGAATTGGCTAGAAAGTCAACTCCTTTTCCTGAGAGATAAAAAAGAAAATGGAGAAATAATTTGCTGGAAATGGAGAAATATATACAATTATTTTGATGAGGCTCACTGTTAGAAATCTATATTTGTATGTATTATGAAACATATAAAGACACTGTGCCCTGCCTCATGTTATTGGACATACATTAAAGTAGAGGAGGCATAAGTGAATTAGAGGAGAAAAGCTGAATGGTAATGTAACCTAAACAAAGAAGGGGTATCAGGTATGTTAGATCATAGTTTAGGGAAATTTTACAGGAATTACTATGTAATATTCATTTTTAGAATTTCAGGAACCTACGTTCAAAGGCATGTCCAGAAAGAAGAAATGAATAGTTTTTCACCTATTGAGTTATTATGATGGTTACAGTATAGCTTGTTTCTACCTTAAATTTTAACTCCTTGAAGCCAGAAAGAAGCATGTGTTATTTATCCTTGTATTTCTTACCTAGCCTAGTGCTTAAAACCAGGTAGATACTCCACAAATATGTATTGAATGAATGAGTAAATGAGCACATATATAAATAAATCAACCAACCCATCAAACAATCTATGGTTTAATTTTTGTACTTTTTAGCAATGAGCATTTTCACATGAGCTTTGATGATAAGAGGGGGAAAAGGCATAACATCCATTTTTAAGACTGCTTTTCATGAAACAGAAGGTGTGATTTCATTTCATGAGAAACAACATTCTATGAAATATAAGGTGCAATTCTTACGTCAGTTTTGCTACTACATTAAGATGTTAATGAAGAAAAATTCAGTGAGCCTTGAAGTTCTTTTTTTAGCTACTCTACCTTCACTTTCCAAAAGGGCAACCGAACAGCTGTGTGTCTGGAACAAAAGACAAATTAAAAATAAGAGATTAATTAAGCATTAAATTGACATCTTTTAAAACACAAATTTCTGTACTAGAAGTGGTTAAATCAATCATGTCAAATGTGTTATTTTGGGAGGTTTTAATTTTATCGATTAATTTACTTAAAAGCTTACTCAGTTTGAACAATTAGAATACCAAACAAAGAACAGAGGCTTTTACATATGAAACAACCTTTGGAAGAATTGTCCATTAGGTATTATGATAGCTGCCAAAATAATAATAATAATAACATGCTTTGCACAGCTTTGTAATCAAGAACCTTTACATTTGACATTTTGGAAGCAAGGAAAGTGAATGGCTTGAATAGTTGAAAAGCCAATTCATTATAGTGTCTGACATTTGGAAGCTGATATTATCATATGCAACTTAAAATTCAGAATGTGTAAAGTGCAGTCATGCATATAATATAGCCCAACAAAGGGTCATCAGTACTTATCTGGGTTAAAAACACAGTTAGAAAAAGCTGATGGTTTTAATTTGAATATTCCTCCATACCCCACCCCCACATTTTATAAGATAATGAGTTTCTACTTCCTGCAACAAACAAAATTATATGTACAAGAAACAGATTTTATACAAGGGGAATAAAAATCTACTATATGACCTTTGTTATCATGGTTAGGACATTTTTTGTAGAACATGTATTATGTGCCTTTGTTGATCATTTGTTTTCTTTTTAATCACAATATGAAAGCACAGGAAAATGTGTTCAAAGCTCTGCTGGTGATTCTGCTCAGAATACCAGTAATAGTCCTAATGCTGCTGTGTGTGCTTGTACATCAGCGTTCTGGTCCAGAGTCCCTGGTAACGTTAGAGGTCTTCAGTACCATCTGCATCTGAACACAGCCAATTGGATAAAGTCTTTGAGGACCACAGCCTCAAAAGTCATAGATGGTGCCCCTTACAGTCTTAGGGCCCAGGTATTCTCCTTGGCCCTGAACCTACCTAATCATCCACTTTTCTTTCTCATCAAAGGAACCAGAGAAAAGGACATACCGGTAGACCATTTCAGACTCACCCCTATCCTTGCCTGGCATTGACAATCTTTTGGTTTGTTTTGTGTACTGTGCTCAATTTTCTATTGGCTGATCAGCATAATAAAAATATCCTCTCTCTCCCTCCCTCCCTCCCTTCCTTCTTTCCATCCAAATACTTCAAGAAAAAGCGCCCAGTGCAACCATCACTCCAGGGCAGATTGAGAAAATCTCATATTCTCTCTAACACAACCGAGAAGTGCCTGTTCATCTACCTTATGGCCAGGCACACGCTTCGTTGCTGCTCTGTGATCTAATTCAGAAGAGAGATAGCTGCTGCATTTTCAATTGAGATATAAAAATAGCTGGTTGCATTAACACTGTCTGACGTCAATGGAATCATTAAAAAGCAGTGACCAGTCTTCAGAATGTCTCTCTGGAAGCTATTGCAGCTCAATGTGCAGATACTTAAACCCTATCGTTTTTTTCTTTTGACAGCCTTTTTTTCCTATTATAAGGTAATGTTCATCAGTCATTTAGCTAATATGTGGTCTAAGCTCAAGTGTTTTTTTTTCACTAAACTGTGGTGCATAATTCTGTATAAAAGCCTAGCCAAATATTAGAAATGTTCACATACTGTGGACATGGTGGAATTGGACAGTTGAGGACCTTTGGAAATAGCTCAGTAAACTCCTAAATAAATGCAAGCCCACAAACTAGCTTATTGTTTTGGTTTCTCATCACAGGCGTTTGTGCTGAAACTCGTGGAAGTGACCGACACAGAAAAACTTTGGACAGTAAGCAATATTGTGCCAAGGCTCATGTACAAACTCTCTCCAGGAGGTAGAGCTCATGCCAGGAATGATGTGAATATCAGAATGCCAGATGGGCTCAGGTTCAGGAGTCAGCCAAATCTGCTCTCCTACAACACGTTCTGCTGCCCTTTCGTCCCGTCTGAAGTTCCTTCCCTCTTCCTCCTTATCCAGAAAAACCTCTCTATCCTACACATGTCCCTGACATATTCCCAATCACTCCAGCACTATATCCTCTTTCCTTTTCGTGATCAAACTACTCCAGCCCATGAGTATGGCTCTAGTTCAGATCTTTGTAAAGTTTGCCAAAGAGAGACCACACACTGAGCTCTGGTTCAGAGAGAGTTTGTTAGAAACAGCTGAGAAATGGCCGGGCTGATACCAAAAGATGGAAAGGTGTCAGCATCAGCACCTTTAGGGGCTTGGGAGAGCATTCTTATAGCCCTGTACCGGAAGGCTCTGCATCTATTCCCAGGTGCCTGTAGTCTTCTGGGCTCCAAATCTCCAACTGCTCTGGGGTGGGGGTGGACCCTGCGACTAAGCCACCTGGGCCCAAGCACAGTAGTTCCAGGAACTGGTTAAGCCGGACTGACTTGAGCACAATAGTCCCAGGAATGGGTTAAACCGAACCAACTGGAGCACCGAATGTGGGTGGTTGGGTCCAAATGACAGCACTGGGCAGAGCCAGAACAGGGTGCTCAGTAATTTTCCTCTGAACAAGTCCCCAAGCCTAAGAACCTTCATTTCTCTCTTTCACTTTCCCAAAAGAACACTCTCCTGACCCTTGTTTACCTTCACTCCACCTTTCACCACAGCCCAATCCTTCTAAAATATCAATTGTGGGGAAGCTGGGATGGCTCAGTGAGTTAAGCGCTCACTTTGCAGCCCTGGGGACCGAGGGTAGAATCCTGGCCCCGGCCTGTGCGGACCCATATGCTGAACTGGGGTGTGCTTCCCATGTGGGAGACCCCAGTTTGCTTCTCATCCCCTGGCTCTAGGGGGCATGCCTCCCATGTGGGAGGCCCCTGGCCTGGGTTCCGCCCTGCTTGGCCCTTGCCCACCTGTGTGGATGAAACGATGTTGAAAACTGATGACATACAACTATGGAGACTGCTCTGGGCCATCCCCCTTCTGTCTCTGTCTGTCTCTGTCTCTCCCTGTTTCTGTCAAAAATAATAAAATAATTCCTTAAAATATCAATTGGTCTTTTGCTTAATAACCATCCCTATCTTTCTATGCAAGCGGTCCCCCACCTGCTTACCTTTTAATCAGGCTAACTCATCCATATTCTAGCCTGAGTCCAATTAAACCTATCTTTGGTTCTTCTCCAGGCCCTGGGGCCCTTGGTTTTATTCTACCCTTGCTTTTTGTTATCCACTCATCCCTGCAACTATTTGCTTTGTGATACTCTTGATTTCATCTGTAGTGCTCACCCTTTACACTTGAGAGATTTGATTTGGCTTTCTTAATGTTGGACTGTTGTGTTCTCCTTTGAACATGGTTTGTAGTAGTTCTATGACTACTCAGGTAACCATTCTGTTCATCAGATATCCAGACCTAGGTCTCATGATGGAGCAGGCTCACCTGCCTCTTGGGAGTAGATCAGATGTTCTTTCAGTACCAGCAAAATAAAACCTGTGGCACTATACACCAAACTCCAATCCATAATTCCAGGCTCTCCTTCTCCTACTTCCCACCGAGCCACTGAGCCTACCACAATCTTTCATTCAGCAATTCTCTAGCTGTACCATGTCTTATGCTTGCAAATTCTTTCCACTATTTTCCATTTGGCACATTCATCCTTTAATATCAAACTCAAATATCATTATTTCCAACCAATTTAGTGGATACTTGTTAGGCCCGGGAGACTTGTTCAGAGGAAAATTACTGAACAATCTGTTCTGGTCCTGCCCAGTGCTGTAATTCTGACCCAACCATCCACATTTGGTTATTGAGTCAGTCAGTTTTAACTGGTTCCTCGGACAATTGTTCTCAAGTCAGTGAGGCTTAACCAGTTCCTGGAACTATTGTGCTAGGGTCCAGGTCACTCAGCCACAGGGTCCACCCCAACCCCAGAGTTGGAAATTTGGCGCCCAGGAGACTACAGTCACGTCAGAATAGATGCAGGGACTTCCTGGTACAGGGCTATAAGAATGCTCTCCCAACTCCCTAAAGGTGCTGACGCCACCATTCCATTTTTTAGTGTCAGCCTGGCCGTTTCTTGACAGTTTCTAAAAGACTCTGTCACTAAACCAGAACTCAGTGTGTGGTTTCTCTTCAGCAAACCTTACAAAACTGTTTACATGTTCCCATGGAAATGCATATTTATTTCTAATATTTATGCTTTACAACTGTTAGATGTTCATCTGTTTTGTCTCTAAAACTTGATTTTTCACAATGGAAGAACTAATATTTTATTTATTTCTGTGTCCTCATAGATACAACACAGTCTATCAAATGTTGGTTCCTCAACAAGTAGTTGTTAATTGAACAAGTAACCTATAGCATTGTTTGACCATATCTTAAGTTTTTTACTTGTACTGTCTAATAATTAAATATTTCATGTATGACTCATTATCTTTGATTAATCATAAGTATGATGTATAACAAGTATTTAAAAAATATCTTATATACCACCTAGGTCAGGTCAGTGTTGAGAATTTACATTTGATAAACAATATTCTCTTTCTTAATATTAGCCTCTGGGTTCTGTTTAACCTATATTGTGAAATTGCCATCTATGAATATATTCTTTCATACTTAAAGTTTTAGGCTGCACCATTTCTTATGACAATCAAGTTCTAGGCAACATTGTTTCACATCTTTATAAGCCAGTTAGATGGTAGAAAATTAAGGTTGGTTAGCTCAATTATCTTGCAGGCCCACAAGGGAAGAGAATACTTGTCACAAGGGACATGCTTTATTGGTGTCTCTTTTGGTCACATCTGTGTCCTGATGTCATCATGAAATACAACCTTAATAATTTAGAGCCAGCCTTGGATCAATCCAGGCTGGAGCCTAAGTTTGTATCTTTAGCCAGTTCACCCAGCATCCTACTCAAGTACACCCCCATCACACAAGTAGCTAAATTCATTACGTTCAAAGTGTGAACCAAAGTTCCATCTTTCCAAATGTGTGCATCCTGGAATTATTTCCATTTTCATAATTGGTGCAATAATTTGTTGATTTTCTTAAGTTAAAAACATGGGAATAATAATGGACTTTCTTTGTTCTTGACCCCCATATTGAGTCAAACTCTAAATTCTGTGTTTTCAGACCCACCAACTTTTTTTTTTTTTTTAAGATTTATTTTATTGATTTTTGACAGAGAGAAACAGAAAGAAGGGGGAGGGCCCAGAGCAGTCTCCATAGTTAACATTAGTTTTCCATATAGTTTTACTCCACAGGCGAGACCAACCCACTTTTATCCACCTCCATTGCCTTTATTATAGTCCAAATGATCATCATCTCTCTCCTGAATTCTTGCAAAATATTTTTATTTGGGCATTCCATTTTATTTTCTACATAGCATCCAGGGTAATTGTTTAACAAACAAATATGATTACTGCACTCATCTGCTTAAAATCCTTTAATGGCATTAGATTTATAAAATCTTATAAAAATAAGATTTATTTTTATTGTTTTTTTGACAGAGAAACAGAGAGAGACAGAGAAAAGGGGAAGGGCCCAGAGCAGTCTCCATAGTTGTACATCATCAGTTTTCAGTGTGGTTTTATTCTACACAGGTGGGCGGGTACGGTGCAGGACAGGAACTGGGCTGGGTGCCTCCTGCATGGGAAGCACACCCCAGTTCAGCACATGGGTCCGCACAGGCCAGAGCCAGGATTTGATCCTTGGTCCCCAGGGCTGTAAAGCGAGCGCATAACCTGCTGAGCCATCCCAGCTTCTCCAGGCCCCAGAATTTAAGACAGATAATTCTTTGCATATCCACTCATTTACAACTCACAGCTCTCACTTCATATATCATATCACATGTGTGATTATGTAATTATTTGTGTAATAATTGGCTTTAGCTTTCCCTGCCATAATGTGAAATTTTTCTCGGAGGACAAGTATATCTTTTCACCCCGTATTTTTGGATATAGGAGTAACTGGAAAACAGGGGTCAATTAAAATATTAATTCAGTCAAATGAATGAATGTCTCTTTGTTAGGAGAGTTTAGCCATTTACTGAGATTCTGGATTTTTCCTTAGGCTTGGGTGTATATCTTTATGGCTAAACTGATGAAAACAGATGGAACATTAGACTACACATTCATTATTCTTCTTGGAAAAATTGGCTTATTTTTAATTACCTTAGTAAGAAAATCTTCATTCTTGAAAAGAGCTTGTGCAGGAAGGCAGAAAGCTCTATCAAGGACTTCTCAAGACAAGAAGTTTTGTGATTCTGAGCTTGTGTAAGTTAATTGCCTAGGCGGGCACATCATTGGGGAGTCAGACCTTGTCCTTTTGTTTAAGTGCTGCAGTAAAAATGTGTGTATATCTCGTTGGACAGATACAACTTGTAGCTAATCACTGACAGCCACCTGTAAGCAACCGTCAATGCAGAGCAATCAGGTCAAATCAATAATGGTGGCTAACAGCAATTGTAGGAAGAAGGCACGTAGTTAAACTTTATATTGTCTGGCTTGTTTCAAACCACTAGGAACATGTTCTTGGCTTAAATACACTTACTGTAATCATGTTGTTATTGGAGTTTCAGGACTCTTGGAAAAAGATTAGATTTTCCTCTTTGGCTTTTTTTTTTTTTAATATCTTCTATTTTACTTCAAAAAATATGAGCTTTAGAGTATGGCAGTTCTGGGTTGAAATTCTATTTACAAATTTTGCAATACTTTGAACATTATTATTTTTTGAGACATCCTGCTTGTTCTACTTCACGGCTGTCAAGGTTGAAAGAAATAACATGTATAAAATGCTGGGCAGATAATAAAATCTGGATAAAGGTTAGTTTTCTCTTTCTACATACCATCTCTTTATTTTTCTCTTTTATTTTATTTTTTTTACTCCAACCCCTTAGCCTTGGTTTTCCTGTTCTTTGAGGCTCTTGGTTATTATTATTTTTTAACTTCCAGGGTATTGGCTGGCTAGAATATTGGTTTTCAGATTCTCCAGAATCCTGTAATTTAGGGAAATTTAAACTCTTCTTAAACATATAGTTAACTAGTGAAAATAGCACTTCTCTTTTTTTCCCAATGAAGTATCTATTTTCATTGACTGAAGAGTTTAGATTCTTTCTTCAATATGCTATATGTCCATAGTTAATCAATTCCTAGTTGGATACTGTGAGCTTAGATTAGCTGAGCTTATCTAGAATCTTATTGGGTTGACATAGTGGTATAATTGTATTAGGGAGGGAGGTAAACTGCAGAGAGAAAGATAGGCAATTATAATGTAGCCTAGTGAAAAATTATGAGGTCTGTAGTAAAAGGACATAGGTAAAATCATCCTTTGCTCATTACTTATGTAAATTTAAATAGGTCATTTAAGACCTCTGAACCCCTGTTCTTTATTTATAAAATGAGATATTTTTATGATAGGATTTTGTGTGTAATAAATAAGATAATACATGTGTAAAGTTCATTTTAAGAGAGGAAGCATTCTAAATATTGTAATTTATTTTTTTTTCAAAAAAGTAGGCAAAGTAGTAGTTCCCAATAGAAGGCCTTTTTAAATTTTTACTTGTATTTTATTTTTTGCACAAGCAAAAGAGGGACTGACTATGTACCTAAGAAAAAATATAATGAAGGATCGCTGATGGAAGCAGAGGACGAGGAAGGGGATCAATATTTGTTCAATTCTTAGAATTTCCTGTGGCATAGAAATTCTAACTCAAGGGAAGGAACAAAACTCTGGATTCCTCCTGTGTCATCAAAATATCTGGAATTGCCTGGTTACCTACCAGAGCAATTTGGTTCTGCTTTTTCTCAGACAAGCATTCTAAGCAAGGAATGAAACTCTGCCTGCCTCCTCATCCACAGAACTGATCGAGCCTCTACTGGATCCAGGGATTAGACCTGAAGATGGATGAGTTGTTGTTAAAAAGATAATAAAAAATTGAAACAGAGCTCCCTCTTAGCCCCTTCCAAATTTCCCATGGGAAATAGAAGAATTGGCAGAACAGAGTTCTCTACCTCATCAGTTTCTGCTAAGATACCCTTCCCTGAATTCTTTCTCATCTCCTCTGGAATTCAGAACTGAAGTCAAAGCAGTCAAAGCCAACCTGATGGGTAAATAAAAGCAGTGCCCCCCCACCCCCCACCCCAGGGCATGCAAATGTTGAGAGTCTGTACAAGCACACATCTGTGTTTGTGTTTGATGAGAGCACCCTCTCACGTCTTTTAGTAGCAGAGATTTGTTTCCTTATGGATTGCCAGTTCTGCATTCTCAGTTCATGCCATGAGTTCAGTGCTTGATTGGGAAATTGACTTTAGGCCCCACTCAGACCAGCAAGACTCAATTCTGTTTCTTGGTTGAAACTCTTGGGAAAAAGAAGTACTTGTTGGTCATCTTGACTCAGTGTGGGAAAACCCTACTTAAATACAGTCAACACAGAGGAAAGTAAAATGGAGCAATGGAGAAAAGTTAAGCCCTGATAATGCCATGTGACATCCTAGATCTGATTATCCCACAAAGCTGCTTCTTTTTCAGTTTCAATTAGCTTGGAAAGTATACCCCTTTTCTCCTTTTTTGGCTTACAGTAATTTGAGTTGGATTTCTATCACTTACAAAGATAAAAATTAGCCTGGACTGAGAAGGTCAGATCTTCCTGGCCATACATCAGGCTGGGATCACAGGCACAAATAAAGCCAGCTCTGCAAAGCAAACAGGAAGAACTGTCCCAATGATATACTGCGGCTCTAATGTATCTTAATAACCCCCTTTCAAGTGACTATGGCTGTTTGAAATGATATCAGTAAGAATGAAACATCCTGCTCTTACATGCAGGATCTAAGTCACTTTGACACAGGAAAGTGGCCTTGGTCCACACGCTGGGAGCTGCTTCAGATAAGGGGGTTCCTGCAGGCCACATTGTGGCCATATGAGCTTTCAGGCCCAAAGGAAGTAGGACCTTGGGTTTGCTTTGCAATCCAGGCCCTTGACACAGCCGTACTTTGCTTCTAGCCAATCAAAATAGTATTGTGCTTAAATTTTATCTAAACTCTTCCCTTCTACAGAACTCTAACAACTCTATGGTTTTCTTTGTTTAGTGAGACGATGGTGTTTCATTTTCTGTGTGGCCTCTTTCATACCAATGGGCAAATAAACACGATTTCCTCAGGTCACAAGTAGTGAATGGTGGTTTTAGGTTGGCTAAGTTTGGTAAACAAAAGAGTTGTAATTATTATAGCTTTCTTTACTATAATAATTCCTCTACCCAGACTGGTCTTATACTTAAAGGTCTGGTCATTTATTCTTCCCCCAGAGGAAATCTCATTAAAAAGTCAGGATTTGGAAGCAGTCTCTTTAAAGTGGGGCTGCTCAGCCCAGCTACCGAAACTGGGGCAGAGGCTCATGGGAAAGGCCCAGTCTGGGGCGCCATCCCTGACCTGCTGAATCAGATTCTGCATTTTATTAAGACTTTGGTGCACAATATAGTTTGAGAAGTGAAACACCATGGAGTCTTAGGAGTTTCCACCGGGGTCCCCAAGAAAACTTGCAGGTAGGGAAGGGGGTCATAGAGTTATGGGCCTTATAGTCATGAGAAACATTCTGTAATATATTGTTTTGTGAGTTTAACTTTTCTGGGATTCTTTA
>PVKE010025356.1:0-23108 GCA_004027555.1 Craseonycteris thonglongyai | reverse complement strand
TTGAGTGTGTCCATAATGCTGGTGCCCTCTCCCACCTCCCCTCCCTCTCTCCTTCCCCCCTCCTCCCCCTCCCTCTGGCAATCACCAAGCTATTGAGTGTGTCCATAGGTCTCTATGTCTTAAAAACAATAAATCTTTAATAAATAAAATAAAATGAACATTTATTAAAGGTCTACTGTAAGCCAAGCACCAAAACCCTTTACATATGACACTGTTTTTTACAATTAAAAGTCTTAACACACCATATCTACAAAGCATTTTTAAACTCAGAGGTTCTGATGTCTAATAAGGCAATAAGCAAGGGGAATGGAGTAATATCACAGGGCTTTCCATCTTGATAGTGGCTAAGAGATGTCCACAGAGAAGGATGCCATGGAGCACCAAGCTCTAAGTCCCTACATCATCAGTGCCTGGCATGTGGCAGGAGCACAGACAAGATTTGTTGAATAAATGAACAAATGTTGAAGAGAGAACACAAAAAGGGTAGACTGAAAGCCTAGGAAACCCACATTTCCTTCTGGACCTGAACTAATACATAGTCGTTTTCCCATTCCCTCTATGTGTTGATAAAACTGGACACAAGTATTTTTGTCTTGAGCAGCTATACACAGTACCAGCCAGCCAAGGCTGATGATCCTTGTGATTTCTGCTCAGACTCCAATGACTAAAAATGGCTACGCCTAGCTACAAGGAAGATGAGAAATTTCTACTGAGCCCAGGAGGAAATGGAAACAGATTTGGGGTGAACAGTTAGCAGTCTCTGCCACAGAATCCAAGAGCCTTCTTGCCTCTGCCAGTGCCAGTGGGTGGCCGTGCGCTATCACAGGATCAATGAACACTCACTCTGGAAAGGCCCTTGGGGATCGTTTAGTTCAACCCCCTGAACTTACAGATGGGAGACTGGGGCCCAGAGAAAGAAGTGACCCCTTCACTGTCAGAGTTGTTTGGTGCTAGGGCCACAGCGCTTTACTCAATTGGTTAGTGCTTTATCTGCAAAGCGGGTCTTTAAACAAGAGAATCTTCCCATCTCCTTCATAAAAGTGCTGTGAAGTTTACATATCAATGATAAAGAAAGCATTAAAAGCAATACAAATTAAATGTCAATGATATGATTATTACAATGGTACCAAATCTAAACAATTCTTTTGTGTCCTATGGTCCCTAAGAGTCTTCATTATTAGGGACTTAAGCTACTTTCATATAACACTGCAAAATCATTTAGCTGAACATGTGTTTGAGGGGTAAAACTCTACCACCTCTGATGAAAGACCAAATACTAACTGTAAGGTATATATTTCTACAATCATTTAACCCTTTTTTAGCTTTAGTTCTTTCATCAGTAAAATGGAAATGATAATACCTACCCCTCAGGTTTGTTGTGGGGATTAACGAAGAAATGAACATCACTGACAAAGTATCTGGTACCTACTTGAGACCCAACGAATGTAAGTTTCTGTTCTTATATAGTTGAGGTCCTTTCTGTGAATACTTTGGGAACCATTATTACACTTAATAATTGATGTCATCACTCTCAAAAGGGGGCACTTTGATAATTTAATCAACAAATATAATCTTTTTAAAAGTATATGCAATTGATGAACTAGGAGTCTAGGATAAGGTGACCAGACATCCCGATTTTGGTGGGACAGTCCTGATTTTTAACAATTTGTCCCGCATCCCACGGCATTTTTAAAAAGTCCCAATTTTTGGAAAGAATGCACGACAAGCTAGGGAATGGCGGGAGATAGACCAAATTTTTAATCAAGAACCCCCTCCCCCACCCCCCGGTCAATGGTGTCCCGCTTTACCAATGTTAAAATCTGGTCACCTTAGTCTAGGATCCACAGATGAAAAAAACAAAGGCATCTTTTCCCAAGGGAAACTGAAAGGTAAACAGAATATAACAGTACCATGTGACAAGCGGCAGGGACAGAATGGGGTGTGGGGAAGAGGAGGCTTAGAAGTCCCCTTGAGTGACTGACAGAGGGCTTCCCTGAGGAGGCTACAAGCTTCATCAGGGAGGAGTAGGAGCTGGCCTGGAAGAAGGGAAAGAGGTGAGGAAGATAAGAGGTGTGAGGAAGCACCATAATGAGGGAACTATTTTAGGTACTGCTGGAAGCTATTATTATTATTATTATTATTTTAACCTTTAGCGAAAGAGAAGGGATTAGGTGACCATGGCAGTGGGGTTCTGATTGGTTTCGCTTACCAAAGATTAGGAGCCACTCACGAATTTTGGGCAGGGAGGCGATGTGAAAGGGGTACATAGAAAGAAGCAGGAGAATGGCACCAGGGGTATTCTTGGGTGCAGAAGTGGAGGGCTGGCTGGCTGAAGCCCAAGCCCACCCCCTTCATTCATGTAGTCATTCAGGAAACAGTTACTGAGGGCCTGCCATGTACCAGACTCAATTCCAGGAACTGGAAATCGGGCAACGAACAGGACTGACAAGGTTTCTGCTCTCAAGGAGGAAACTGACAATAAACAAGTAAACAGACAAGGGACTATCAGATAAGTGCCTCTTGGAAAATTAAACGAACTGTTAAAAAGAGAGAAGCGGTGGCTTCTCACCCCAGCCCCTCCTTCTAAAGACTCACTCACCAAGCCTCCTCTTGATCTAACTTTGATTTCCCTAGGAGGCTTTCCTTCTAGAAAAAAATCTCTAAGGTAAATAATTAACCTAGCTCTCTTGGTGCTACCAATAAGCCTTGCCTGAGTAGGGAATAGTCAGAACTAGCCTTCCCCAGGGCTTGCTTGGTTTGTAACCCTTGCTTCTGGACCACCGATTCTGTCAGAAGTCTCAAGTGTAAGGCTAGGGGAAGGTCAAAGCAACCTTGAGACCTTTCCTGATCATGGTTCCCACAGCAATGTATGCTCCCCAAATCAGCACACGCCCCCCCCTTTGTATGTATATATCCCTTTTAGAAGAGAAACATTTGATAATATGGCTGAAATTGTGTATTCTTCTCCTCTGAAAAACCGTGAACTTAAAACACCCGCTGCTGTTGGCAGAAGCTGCCCCGCCCCCGTCCCTGCCCAGGCCTCCTCCTGGGCTGCAGAGGGCTAGTTGGAGAGGCGTGAGGCCACGCGTTCCCAAGCGCCGGAGCTAGAGGCGGGCTCATCAGCGTCAGGGCTCACTGGTGCATATGGCAGAGCCCCTCAGTGCCAAAGCGATGCGGGCCAACAACAAAAACGCCAATGTTGTATTAAACGCAGACGAAGAAACAAGGAACTGAAAAAGCAGACTTTCCAGTGTGCCCCATGGTCTTCCCCCATTTGACAAATTTACTCACCGCGAGGTTTCTTTTCGCCCTCCACCCAAAGTGTGTGTGTGTGTGTGTGTGTGTGTGTGTGTGTGTGTGTGTGTGTGTGTATTATTATGAAAACTTTCAAAGGCACAGGAAAGTTTCCCGTTTTAGGAAAATCTAAAGCCCCAAGAGTACCTCTGATTTTGCCAGTTTCTTGGGACGGCCTGGTAATCATAGTTTGCCCTCTGGGGACTATAGCAATCAGGGATGACTAAATTAGGGCCCCCGTTCCCAGGTTTTTATTTCAGCTGGGGGAGAGAAGATGCTAATAAAAACCTTTCTTTCTTTTCTTTAGTTGTTTTCCAGTTTTTTTAATAGCAGTTTACACCTTAGACATTTCTTCATCAAAATCATAAACTCAGAGATGAAGGAAATTTAGAGATCACCTTGGCTGGGGGGCAAATGCTTGGCATATATCGGACCACTTTCTAAACTCCTGCCCATGGTAGGCATTGTTAATCGAGCACTTTTTCATTATTGAACACTTTATTGGACAACCTCCATGTTCCACATGTTGTAGGGAATACAGCAGGAAACCAGACAGACTTGTTTGCTATCCTTATGGACCTCCAAGGGGAAGACAGACATTAAACAAATAATTACACACATGAAGAGTGTTTTAAAAAGGCAGAGTGTGTGGGCAGACAAGGGCATCACACACCTGAAGGTAACCTGGGGATGGAGCAGGGTCAGGAAAAGCCTCTCTGAGGAAGTGGTGTCTAAGCCGAGGTAAAAAATAAGAACACTGAGTGTGTGAGAGGGTGAAAACAGACACATTGCATGCTGGTATGAAAGAGCATAGGTCAGGGCATGCTCCATGGCTAAATGGGGGGTATGCACACTAAATAGGGTTAGGTGTCCAGAGGGAAACAGAAGTTGGTCTACCTAGACCTTGAAAAAAAGATGGGTTGATGATGGAGAGGGAGAGAGCTTGAGTAAAGGTCAGATTTATTTATCTTCCCTTTTTCTAGGAATTATTACATCACCTGCTGTATTTTTTAAAAAGCTATTAATTAATTATTGGGATGCCTACATGGTGGCAATTCATATGAATTCTCACATCTTTCTTGTGAGTTACATATTCCTTTCCCAATTTTACCGATACAAATAAAAAAACTTGGGTGCACTAGAGCTGCATCTCCTTACTGCCATAAAATCCCAAGAGTGAGGCTTGTTCTAACAGAAATCAAACTTCAAAAGCGACAGAAGAGCGTTGACTGCGGAATCAGAAATCCTACGGGTTGAGGGTAGGGGCGGGGGAACAGGGTGGGTACAGATGCCCCAGATGAATGGGCACCGTTAGGCAGAAACCGAGTGGTGCCTGGGGTGGGAGGGTGGAGGGGTGTTGGGGGGGATGGCGAGGCTCGAGAAGTGACTGAGAGGGCATCCCCGAGCTGCTCCAGGACTGCCCTGTAGGGAGGTGCCCTGCTCTAACCACTACCCGGCCCTGCCCGGTTAATCATTTCCTGACCTTCCTTCCTCCTCTAGCCCTGCCCGCAGGATTGCCACATCCTCCTCCCACCCCAGCTCGCCTCCTGGCCTTGCAGTTCCTTCGCCGGGTTTTACAAGGAGCCCCAACTTCGAGGCAATATTTGTAATAACTCCGGACGTCCTCAAGGCCATACCCCCGGAGAGATCCCAGGCTCTCCTGGGTGTGACGCCTGCTCACACCCATGGAGGCTTTCCTTATTCATTTTCTAGAAAGAACTCAGAAACTCGGGGACCCTATCCAGGAACGCATTAGTCAATTGCCGACTTGGTTTCCCCCACGGTAGAAAAGGGGTTTGTAAGAGCAGCTGGCAGGGTGGTACTAGGTTTAAATGAGGCATTGTGTGTAAAGTGCCTGGCTAGGAGATAGTAGTAGGTGTTTAACAAAAGTTAGATGCCTTCCCTTTTTATCACCTGGTAACCCGGATCGCACTCAACAAACCCAGGTTAGGGCTATTCAATTTAAACTTCCAGTGGAGGCTGAAGCGTGGAAGTCCGACCACGTGCTCGAGGTAATGTAGATGGTGAGTCAGGGGTTTGAATTTAGGTTTGTGAGCACCCCAGCGGGTCTAGCAACGCAGCACCCAGGTGGCTGGCTAGGGCCACGTGTCCAGAACGTAGAACCTGACCAGTATGGCACCTGCCCCAGGGAGAACACTAACCCAGAGCTGCTCTGAGACACGAAGCCCGCGAGGTCACCGGGGGCCAGACCTTTCCTTAACCTCTCTGAGCGTGTGTGTAAAATGGGGGCTCTAGTGCCTGTCTGCCCAATTGATTTTAGTTTTTTTCTTCACAATTTCCTGTGTGGCCAGGTTCTCTACCACAGTGAAGTCAGGCCACCACACACCAGACAGGATCGGTCTTCTCTGACTGCAAGCGCTCGCCCAGCGGCGGTTAAGGCAGCAAACCTGCGCGGCCTGGCGCCCCACCCTTCCCGACACCCGGGGAAGCCGCGGCCGCCGGGGATGGCAGAGCTGGGAGTCTTTTAAGAGCCCAGCCAGACTCAAGGCCACCTGCCTGCGAGCGCCAGGACCCACCCCTCAGGGTGGACTGGACGGAGCTAAGACTAGGGGCGTGGCCTGCCCAGGGGCGGGGCGGGGTCGGCCTGGGAAGACGGAAACCCCAGCCTAGGGGTGGCGGCAGAAACCGGGTGCCGGAGTTCCACGTTCTCCGGAGCGGGGCTTCTGGAGTCGGCGGCCGAGAAAACCCGGCGCCCGGAAGCTTGTGCTTTCTGTGACGCAAGGACTCGGAACGCAGCCGCCGTCGGCCGAGAGCCGGGCGAGGAGCGACCCCAGACGGAGCCTTCGGAGTCCCTGGTCTTTCACCTCTCGCGGTGCTGGAGCCTCGGTCCTCCTCGCGGCTCTCCTTGTGGCCATGGAGTGTCCGCACCTCAGCTCTAGCGTCTCCATCGTTCCGGACTCAGCGAAGTTCCCCAACGGCTCCCCGTCGTCCTGGTGCTGCAGCGGTGAGTGCGGCCCCAGGCGGCCCTACCGCGCACCCGAGGTCCCGGCTCAGCCGGGCCTGCCGTCTAGGGGCCGCAGGCGCTCTGCGCGCGGACTCGGCGAGGAGGGAGGGCGAAGCGGGCCCGGCGGCTGGGGAGGGGTACGCGGTGAGGCAGGCGCGGGAGGGCGCGGCGGGCGGAGTGGCGGCGCTCCTTTGTTTTCCACAGCCCGACGGTCCGGCCGGTGTAGGAGAGGCCCGCGCGGGGCGAGAGCCCGCTGGGGCCACGAGTGCGTGGGGGCACCGGCGTGCCTCGCGTCCCGCCCCGCTGTCCGCAGGGGCTGTGCTCGTTGGTGTTGCCGGGTCGGGAGCTGTGGGGGCGAGTGTCCGGCACCCACAGGGCGGTCGCACGTGGAGGGGGGGGGCCGGAGTTGCGTCCCGGCCCCCCCTGGACGGGAAAAACGCCACTCAGCGGGCGCAGCTTTGTCTGGGTTGCGGGGCGCGCTGGGGCCCTTCGCCGCCTGCTTCGGGCCCGTTACCTTTCGCCTGACCCCAGGCTCAGGCAACCCGATCCACGCCAGGCTGGAGTCCCGACCCCGGAGAGGTGCTCCGAACTCCGGCGGCGGCGATCCGAGTCTCTCATCAGCCAGGGAGGGTTAAGTTTGGAAACAAACTGCAAGCTAAAGAGCTGCGGTGGGGCTGGGGGGTGTGTGTGGGGGAGTGGGTAGGGCGGAGGGGGGCTGATTCAGCAGCCGCTTTGGAGAAGCAGCTCAATTGCCTTTTGCTTTTCGATGTTTTGGGTTGTCTGAAATTGCGTTGGGATTCCCGAGTTCATGTGCTGTAGAACAGTTATAAGGTTTATATAATGCTTTTGCATTGCTTAGGCAAATGAACTCCTTCTACCGGGGGCCCTTGGAAACCCTAGTGCCCTCTTATTGTCTGCTCTAGCGACTTAGGATCGCACCGCCACACTGCTTTGATTACTTCCTGGTAGGGCCCTGGTGCCGCCGCTAGAGTCTTTGTTTATTAGCTTCGAGATGATCAATGGTAGCTTGGATTGTAATGCAAAATTTGAATGGTGCACATCAAAAATCTTATATTCATTTGAAGAAATATAGGGAAACAGCAATGGTACGATTTAGCTGTATGGCATTGCTCATTGTAGGCCTGAGCTGGGAAGGGAGTTTACAGAATGTCTTAACACTTTTGACAGGTTACTTCTTAAATGGTGATTATGTCCTTGGAGAAAAACATAGGTGACGCTACAAAGAAAAATGTACTCTAGGATAAGGAATAGAAATAACTGCGGTTTCCTGGAGCTCTCAGAGGTTTGATGCTTTGCTTGCCTTTGTAAAGTCTTCCCCCTGCATGAAGCCTTTAAAGATTAACCGGTTAATTGGTTTTACATTACAATATTGATATTCTTTTATGAGGGTGCAGAAACTTGTATAGATTAGATCTTACCTAGGGATGTGCCTGCAACAGTAAATGTTGAGTATGGAACAACAAATAAAGCGTATCAAATGGCTTTACAAATTGGTTGGTGGTGCATTAGCTATAATTGTAACTATCGCTTCTCAGCCTTTTGGCTAAGATCAAGTGTATAACTAGCTATAGTTGTGGCAGTATAACTAACTTTTAATTTTTTTTTCAGAAGAGATTTGGAAAAAAGAAAAAACCAAAGTAAGCACTAGGAAAAGCAGACCTCATGAAGAAAGATGAAATTACTCTTGTTCATCTGTAGTAAACTACATGGATACAAAACAGAGTTAGAGCACACTTCTGGGTTTTTTTGTTTTTGTTTTTGTTTTTCCTGGGTAAATCACATCAAATTTTAAAATGGACTTACTGTGCACATGCATCTAAAGAAGGAAAATGGTTTATACCATTTTCAATACAAGTGGTAGTATCCTGTTGTGAGTCAGTCTTGCCTTTGTCAGTCAGGGAGTCCACTTGATTGTGGAAAAGAGATGCAGAAAACTGAGCATCTCTTACACTTAAGTTAAAATGGAGCATAACTAAGACTTGTGCTAATAACAAGAACAAACTAGTATGTCTAGCCCTAAGGGAGGAATGCTTTCTGTCCAAGAGGTAGGATGGCATCTTTGCATCTTGCAACAAAGTTTGTCTCTGACATTGCTTTGCCAGGGTGGTTCTAGTCATGTGCTTGGATTTGTAGAACCAATAAAGCTAGTTTCACAACTTTATGTGGTTTTTTCCCTGCCATCCATATTCTGTGATTTGAACCATCTTCATGTGGACCTCCCATTTTAACCTGTTGGCATCTATTCATTGATGTAATCTAGTGTTATTGTATTGAGCTCAATCTTGTTCTTGCCTGCCTGTTGTTTCAGTGATTAAATGATTAGTAAATCTGTGAATCCTTAACAAATTCATCATCTTGGAGCATTAGGTATTCTGGTATGGTATTTATTCTCCAACACTTGATTTTTTTTCTTTTTCTTTTCTTTCCATTTTTTTTTTTTTTCAATGTAGGAAACCAAAAGAGTTGACTGGGTATTGAGTCTGATTATGTTCTTATTAAGGAGCAAAAAAATCTCTGTTCTGGCACTGGGACAATAAAAGTAATGCCCTTGCTCTGTTCTCTTTGTAGTTATACTACAGTGAAACAGCCTTAAGGCAGCCAAGCAAATTGCAGAAGACAAACATTTTGGGTTCTACTAGCTAGAAGTACATCTTTAGACAAGTAGTCCTGTTTCCTTTAAGCATCAGTTTCACTGTGTCATCTATCAAAAAGGGTAATACTGCACATTTATATCATGGGTTGCTGATAGGATGAACAAGGTACCATAATTTTTGTGAAAAATATTGAAAAACTATACACTATTCAAGTAATAGGAGGTATTATAGGTCAGAACATCTTTATAAGTAGGACTCTGATTACTTACATATCTAAATAGGGCCTAGGACAGGCTGGCTTTATGCTGAATTATGCTTTACAAGGACATATGTTACTGAACAAGATTAGGGGATATAAGAATTATACTTCAGATTTAACTCGAGCTTCTTATCTATAGATAACCTATACTGTTAGGTTATGTAATTGTGTACTACAGTGGTTCTCAAACTTTTTGTTCTCAGACCTCTTTACACTTAAAAATTATTGAGATCTCAAAGAGCCTTTGTTTGTATGGCTGTATCTATTGAAATCTGCTGTAACAAATTAAAACAAAAAAATATAAATATGTATTTATTAAAGCACCTGCAAGTAATAATAAATCTATTACCACTTAACACAATATTTTATATAACTATCTTTTCAAAACACAATTAATGAGAAAAGTGGCATTATTTTACATTTTTGAATTTTGTTTTCTGGCTTAATAGAAGACAGCTGAATTTTCATATCTGCTTTTGCATTCAGTCTTTTTAATATATTACACATCATGTAGCTTCTGGAAAATTCCACTGCATGCTTGTGAGAGAATGAGGGTTAAAAATAAAAGTAACATATTATTTATGAGAATAGTTTGACCTTTCATACCCACTGAAAGGGTGTTGAAAACTCTCAGGGGTCCAGGACCATTTGTTGAGAGCACACTGATATACAACAATAACAACAGGGACAACTACTTGTATCAAAATAGCTTTAAAGTGAAGTATTAGAGAAAGCTTTAAGGCTACAAGGCTATTAACATTTATGTCTTTGTAGAGACTTTTCAGGGGGGTTGAAATATATTAGCTGGGCAACAGATCATAAGGTCCAGTAGTCCTTTGCTTAAAAAAAAAAAAAAAAAAAAGTCTAATCTAGTTGGGTAGAGACAGGAAGCGAACTGGTTAGAAGATAAATCCATGTTGTGGTTTAAGGTAAATGTTGAAAATAACAATTTCCTAATAAGGTAAAAGCTGATTTATGTCTAATCTTTGCTAAAGACATTCTCATTTTAAATTTAAAAGTTTTAAGTAAAAACTAGGACATTCTCTCAAGCTTTTGTTACGTGCATATACCAGATGTTATTTTCAGAAATTAGAGGTTTGGGGCATTTCTTATTTCTGTGGGTAAAAGAATTGAAACCAGTGGCAAAATACAGGGGTGAAAACAACAACAACACAAATTGTTAAAAAATGATTACCTAAACACAACTTTTAATAACTAAGGAAGGCCAAAGACCAAGCATTTGGACTTCGGGGGTTTGAGTTAAATAGCCAGTTAAAATTGGAAATATTGTAATAGCACAGGCATGAGAAATTTTCCCAGATTAATTCCTCAAAGAGTTGAGAATGCCTCTTTATATCCAGTAAACACTTCCCCTCAGATTACCCGAGAAAAATTAAGTAGATCAAGCAAATATTCTGCAGTTTTGAGTGGGTATTGGAGATGAACTTTTTTTTTTTTATTAAAGATCCATTTAGTAGGATGAAGTACTGATTATTTAGTCCTTGTCAGTGTTAATAAATTTGTAATTTGTGATGAAGGTGAGAAATCTTCTTAATGCAGTGAAGGGTTATTATTTTGGGTTGGATTTCTCCCACAACCTACATATAAATTTTCTAGATAGGATCAGCCAGTTTTTGTTAAGTCAAATGCATTTATAGCCTTTTACTAACACTCTATGACTCTCTGAAGTATTTATTATATACTTAGCACATAGTAAGACAGTAAATATTTGCTTGATGAATGAAGAAACTTTCATTTATATTGAGGCTGGAATGGACTTTATGTTGAAAATAAATGCAAAGTAAGTGAGCTTCCCCCCAGAATGCTTTCACCAATCCTTACTCCCAGTATTTTAGTCTTTAAACTTCAGATTATGAGCTCATGACCATTTGCAGTGTTATTAGCACAAGGAATTTTTATTCTCTTGACATTCTGTGTTTCTTGATGAATAGGTGGACATTGTAGTAAATGTGAATGGGGCAGTTAAAAGTCAGTGGACAGAACACTTTTTTTGCATTAATGCTGAAGATTAATATTTTAATTTTATATATTTGTCTGAAGAATTTAAACTTTGAGGATATTATTTGTACGTTTGAGTCCACTGTAACTGTCTTTCTAGTTTTTCTGGCAGTATTCTGCCCTACTCCACCCACAGAACCTTAAGGCAACATCGCCACATTTCCACAGTCTCTAAATAATTGGTAATAGATGTGAGAAAGCTGGAATTTAGAATGTGCTCCATGTGTTTGTTTGAAGAAGCTGCAGTCTAGGGATTGAGTTTTAATATTTTGCTGTTGTGAAAAACTTTTGAGACATTGATCTGAAGTTATTTCTAAGTAGTGTTCTTAGTAGTATACAAAGAATATCCTTCATGGCCTAAGCAGAAAAAAGAATGGGGCTGAGGGTAGGATTCAAATTCTTTGTTTCAGTTTTCCATTATTTATTCATTTATTCTCAAAAATAATTCCTTCTCATCATTCTTTGCTTTTACAACATTGGCCTTAGGTTCTTATAACACCCTACTTTTTCCTCCATGAAATTTATAGTTTCCTTCTTTACTGGAATATAATAGATTAATTTTGGATCCTTTAAATCAGATTTAGATATACTTACATTTTTATAGTTATTTGTAGCTCAGTAAGCAGAACAGTGAGTAATTTAGCTTGTAGCTTAGTAATTTAAATTCCGACTTTAAAATTTAATTGAGTCTTCCATTAGGGAGTAATTTCATATATATTTTCTCCTAACCTGCTTTTTTTTTTTTTTTTTCTATTTGAGCCTCTCCCCCGCTCCCCCTCCTCCCTGCCCCGGCCCTCTTCTTGAGCTACAGTATTTTATGTATTTTTCCTTTTCTGAAAAAAATATTAGTCTTCTTTAAGCCACAGTTTCTGACCTACCTACCTACGGGTTTTGTTTTCAACCTAAGCATTGGAATGGACTTGGGTAGTAGTTTATCAGTGTTTGCAGTGAACAATGTATACGGTTTAATGTATTTTAGTGTTTTATATTTATTCAGAGCTCTTTTAGACATAAGAGCAACTGCATTCTAGGTGATTGAATAGGGCTTTCCTGGACAGATGGCTTAGAAGGAAGTACTCAGATAGATGCTCAGCAGGGACTAGTACTTTTGGAGGGTGTATTTGTGATGAAGCTTACCTTGATTGACAGTTCAGGATGCTGAAAATAGCATTAACAATAACAGCTTGTTCATCTTACCTAGAATTGTTTTGTGCTAGGACTGCTCAAGATGCTCTGCTTTATACTATAGTTTATTCTGAGAATGTTGGTAAGAGTAGGTATCTTTCAGACTGAAAGGAAATTGACCTAAAAATTGTTCTTTGCAATTGTATCCTGAAATTTTGGGGGGTTGTTGAATGAATTTGGGCTTAGAAGCTTGTAAATTGAGATCATCTCTTCTTAACTGTTGTGAGTCTGCAGATGTTAGTATCTATAGTAATTCCAGATGTTTTCTCATCTATTAGTTTTACTGAGTAGGAGGAAAACTGAGAACAACATAAAGTAACTTCAAAGCAGTTTGCTAGCATTTAATCCTGACTAATTTAATTAACTACCCATCCTTGTAGTTTTTCCTGTTTTATAGATTGTGAAACTGAGACAGATTAAGAGAGTTGCTTAAAACGAAGCGGGGTGGGTAGTACAGAGAGCCCAAAGCTTACATTCAAATGCCACTCAAACCATACATTTAGTTTGTCTTTTTAAAAGCTAGGTCTTTTATCCAGTAACTTAATGCTTGACAATTTAAAAGATTTAAAGTGTTTGAAAGTATACTTGACATATAATTCCTTTGAAGATTCTTGATGTGAAAATACATTTTAAATTCCACATTTTGAAAACAATTTATTTAAAAATTCTGTATTTGATTAGCTCTTTCCCTGATTATTGATTAAAATATAGGCAAGTTGGGGCAAGATTGGTGATACAATTGGAAGAAAACAACTGTTTTTGAATATCTTAACTTTCTTACCGTTCAGATCTAATTTTTTTTTTTTTGTAGGCTATCTAGCTTTCTCAACATAGCTGTGGATAAAATGCAATTAGCTTTTGGTTATTTTTAAAATGTGCTTATGCTCTTGAAGTTGCCTGTCCCCATTTTTTCATTTTATTTCTGGTACAGGAGATTCTGCTTGGAGGTGGTTTGTAGGGTGGGGGAGGGAGAGAATTCTTAAGATACTGAATTTAGCTTTTGTCTCTGGTAGTTCAGAGGTTATTGAAATATTTGTTTATGGGCATTGTACTTTGTTGGTTCCATTTAGTTAAATTCTAAGATTTTCAAATTGTATTTCTTATAAAAGTTAATTATAGACTTGAGACTGTAAAGCTTAAAACACATTTCTCTCTCCTTAAGATACACTAAAAAATAGGTATATGTATCTATGTGCAATTTACAAATGTTATAAAATGCAGATGAGCTTAGAAAGGCAATTTCATATTTTGAAAACAATTGAAATTAAACTTGGACATTGAGAAATGAAGTTTATAGTTGTATTAGTGTTTGTGTTAGCTAAATGCTTCACTATTAATAAATACTAGTTAATTAAATTGTATGAGGGCTTTATTTTATTTTATTTTTTGTTTTGACAGAGAGAGCGAGAGCGAGAGAGAGAGAGAGAGAGAGAGAGAGATACAGAGATACAGAGACAGAGAGAGAACTGAACTGGGGAATTCCCCAGTTCAGCATATGGGTCCGCACGGGCCAGGACCGGGATTCGATCCTCGGTCCCTGGGGCTGCAAAGTGAGCGCTTAACCCACTGAGCCATCCTGGCTTCCCAATATGAGTTATGAGGGCTTTCTGAAGAGGAAATTTTAAGTTTATTTTTTTGAAATATTTATTTTATTGTCTTGACAAAAAGACAGAGACAGAGAGACAAAGAGAAGGGGCAGAGCCCAGAGCAGTCTCCACAGTTGTATGTCATCAATCTTTGGTATGGTTTTATTCCACACAGGTGGGCGGGGTCACATAGGGTGGGAACCGGGCAGGGGTTGGGGTGGGGGGACTTATGCATGGGAGGCATGCACTGCGGGCACACCCCCGTTCAGCATATGGGTCCATACCGGACAGGGCCAGGATTTGAGCCTCGGACCCTGGGGCTGAAAAGTGAACACTTAACCCTCTGGGCCACCCCAGCTTCCCCAGAAAGTTTATTTTATGATGAACCAGCTTGTATCTTTGAAAAGATGTAACCAAATGGATTTTATCTGGAGACTTTGTACTCTGCTTTAGGATTGGCGAGCTCTATTATTTGGTTATTTTCCGTTTTGAGTAGATGTTCTATTCTGACATTTTTCTTTGTTCTAGCTAGGTTTAAGACAGCCAAGGAAATAGAAATCTACCTGCCTGTTTATCCTTGAGCTACCCAGAAGTCTTTTAATTTTATGGACTGTTCTTGTACTATATCATCACCAAGAAGAGCATGCTGGTGATTAACTGCTTTTCCTGCAGGTTTAATTTAACTGATTAGAAGATAGTATACTTACTGTTTTATCTTCTTTAAGTCTTTGTCATTACTAACCATGCCCAGGTTTTCCTTTTTAAAGAATAGATTATTGTCCATTTCTTTGAACAATGTGTTGTACAGTATTGGGATGGTAATATCTTGATCAAGGTTTTGAAGGTCATGCTGAAATTTTTGTGATAGACTGCTTCCCTAGGATAATTGATAGATAACATGTTAATAGAAATATTCTGATATAGTTTTTAAAATGAACTTCTGTGTAACTTAGAGATTCTGTGACCAACACATTGATTGAGTGATATGTATATAGTGGATTCTCAGTTAACAGGCATCCATGGGGATTGGTACCGTATTTTCCGGCATATAAGACGACCCCCTAATTTTACAGTTAAAACATAGGTTTAGGCCTATCTTCTCTGTATAAGACTACAGCCTTGGAAGTGGGGGGTAGTCTTATACAGCGAATATAGGCCTAAACCTATGTTTTAACTGTAAAATTAGGGGATCGTCTTATACGCCCGGTCGTCTTATACGCCGGAAAATACGGTAGGTGCTGAATAAATAACTTTTTTTGTTGGTTGCTTGAGAGTGCTGGTTTCTTGAGTTCTGATTAACAGACAGTCTACTAGTATCACACAATAAAATGTCATTTGACATAATTGAGGTTAACTCTAGTTTCCACCTGAATTATTTTGAATGTTAATAGATGTGTTGACATTGAGAAAAATTGCTCTGCAACAGCTAAGGACTCAAGCTTCACTTTACAGTAGGTGCCAGAGCTCAACATTCATGTCATAAGAATTTAATTCTGAGAGCTTAACTGCATCAGTTTCATTTCAGTCATTTCAAGTGTTTTGTTTGTGTATAGTCTTTTTAGAGCCTCATTTAAAAAATATATTTTCTGGCTTTTGTGTTTTTTTGTGTGTGTGTTTTTGTTTTGTTTTGTTTTCTTTGAATAATTAATTAACACTCTTAGGAAAATGTGGGTTAGTTTTTAAAATTGAGTCTGTTATAAAAAATACTCCAACTCTTTTGTTTTTTGTTAACTAATTAGAACAGCTATTAGAGTTTGCAGTTGCCTATTTTTGGTAATATTGGGTATCTAGCCCTTTAAACAGAGTAAAAGTCTGTACCCAATTTATATATATATGTATTTTCTACTTTTTCATATGTAGTCCCATTGATTAAAAAATAATAGTTTCTCAGCACACTGGTAAGTACACATGTGGTAATTCCCCTTCCTCCCCTCCCCCCTCCACACACACTTTGTGCTTTAGCACTAACCTATAACCACAAACAACTATGAAGAGAATTGTACACTGCCAAAATTAAACCTATTGTTCCTTGAGTAAAGTCTTTGATAACAAGTCCCTAAACCTCTTAATTATTTTATTCAATTATGGGAGGGATTGCTTCCTATAGAAATATATACATAAGAACCTTTTCTTATATTGCATATACTTCCTGTTGTTTTGAAATAGTTGTGTGGTATTGACTTTTTTTTTTTTTTTAAAGTAGGATACTCATGTTTAACCATGGATTTGCTTACTTAGGTTGTTGGCAGAAGCATGGAATTGCACCACATCTTGCTATGTTAAATAAGTGGAAATATTGAGTGTCATAATTTTTCTTAATCAGTTTCATAGGGGAAATTATTTTTGAAATAATATAAAGTCCTAGTATTTCTTCTGTAGTTATTTGTGTTTGGTCTTCCAAAAGCAAATGTGGCTCATTTTGACTCTGATTTAGTAGTCTGTTTGGCTTTAGTAATTTTAATCCTTCTCCCCGCTACCCTTTCTCATTTGGTAATGGAGGTATAGTTCCAGTATTTAGCCGAAGACTGTTAGAATAGATACAGCATGTTAGTTTCACTAGGTCTGAACCTGTCTTGAGTTTGTGATAGAATGAATAATAACAGATTTGTTTAGTGCAATACAGTGTTTGTGATTATGCAGTTTCACATATATTGTTTCCATATGTTGTTTTCATCTGATGTTGAAAACTGATTTCCAAAATCCATTTCAAAATAAAGGAAAATGCTTGAGCCAGTGAGAGGACCAGCCTCTGGATCAGAATTTGCCTCTATGTGGAAAGTCAGCAGGACCAGATGCCCTTTCTTTTCTGGCTCTGTAGGTATCCAGATCTGTTAATATGTAGATGACAAATTTTGGCCAGCTTTGAAATTACATTCTCTGGTAGAGGACACACATATCATTAGCTCTGCAAATTAGCCTTACAGTATATAGGGAGTTCAGTAGGTGCCTGGCCCCAAATGATAAATTGCTATTGTAATTTTTATGTTGTATAATAGATTTTAGGTACACTTTTTTTTTTTAAGATTAAAAAATGGTTTGGACAATTTCATGAATTGATATGACTGTTAATCAGTTTACCTTTTAAAGATTAATTCATGGGAAAGCCAGGATGGCTCTGTGGGTTAGGTGCTCACTTTGCAGCCCCGGGGACTGAGGATCAAATCCCGGCCCCGGCCTGTGTGGACCCATATGCTGAACTGGGGAGTGCCCCCAGTTCAGTTCTCACCAGGGTGAGACCCCGGCCCAGTTCCTGCCCTGTGCAACCCCACGCCCACCTGTGGAATGAAACTATGTGGAAAAACCGATGATGTGCAACTATGGAGACTGTTCTGGGCTCTCCCCCTTCTCTCTGTCTCTGTATCTCTATGTCAAAAACAATAAAATTAAATATTAAAAAAGAAAAGATTAATTCATGCTTTCAAAAAGTAATACAAAGTCTGATAGCCAAGTTTGTGAATTTGCAACTGTGTGCTTACATGGCAGCACTGTACAAATAACTCCAATAAGGTTTCATTACCTTGATATGTATCAGTGTCTCACAGCTGTGTTCACGTCTACATATGGCGGTGTCTTGCTGAGTGGTGTTCATTGTTGTTGGATGTTTTTTGTGTGCCATTGCAAGAATGTTAGAGCTTGAATTAGAGCAACAAACAAACATGAAATTTCTTGTTAAATTTGCTTGGCAAGAGTGGAACTGAAATCAGGGACATGGTAGTTCAAGTTTATGGAGATAATGCAGCATCCAAACAGATTAAACATTTTTCTGAGGGGAAGAGAAAGTGTCACTAAGGAAGAGAGGTCAGGGCGGCCAGTAATGAGCAGAACTGACTAAAACATTGCAAAATTTGTCAAATTGAACATCCTAATTGTCATCTGACTGTGATAAGCATAACAGACCAAGTAAACATTGGTAGAGAAATAGGAAAATCTTTACTGAAAATCTTGGCCTGAGAAAAGTGTGTATAGAAATGGTCCTGAAGGAGCTCACCAATGAACAAAAGCAAAGGAGACTCAAAGTTTGCTAAGACCTTTTGGAGAGGCAAGACAATGTTTAGGGCAGTGTTCTCACTGGTGATGAAACATAGGTGTACCAACATAACTCTGAAACAAAGGGTCCAAGTGTACAATGGAAGTCAACCAGTTCTCCATGGCCAAAAACGTTCCATCAGTCCAAATCAAGAGTTCCAAACAATAATTGCTAACCTTTTTTTGATATCAGAGGGATTGTTCATTATGAATATGTACCAACTGAACAAACAGTCAACCAAGTTGACTACTTGGAAGTGCTGAAAAGGCTGCATGAAAAAGATGAAAATGACCTGAATATTTCACCAACAACTCATGGCTCTTGCATCTCCACAATGCACAGCTCACTCTGCACTGTCTATGAGGGAGTTGTTAGCCAGTAAACAAATAACTGTATTGGAACACACTCCCTACTCACCTGATCTGGCCCCCAATGACTTTTTTCTTTATCCAAAGATAAAGGAAATATTGAAAGGAAGACATTTTGATGACAATCAGAGCATCAAAGGTAATATGACATGACACTGATGGCCATTCCAGAAAGAGTTCCAAAATTGCTTTGAAGGGTGGACTGGGTTCTGGCATTGGTGCCTAGCTTCCCAAATGGAGTACTTCAAAGGTGACTATAGCAATAAGGTATGTAGCACTTTTTCTAGGATGAGTTTGCAAACCTAATTTTCAGGCCTCAGATACACAGTTTAGTCAAAGGTTTAAAACAGGACAGCAGTATCCCTCCCTTCCACCCTCAGTCCTGCTGTCCATAAACAACTGCTTTAAGCTCTGTTTAGCTTTTTCTCTCTCATACTTCTAATTAATGCACTGTTATTTCTTAATTTATCAATTTTAGGCATTATCTCTTGACACCTTGTTATGGTAAATGAGAACATTTGTGTTTGTACCATCCTTCCCTCTGTCCCGCTCTCATTTCTCAATATAATTTCATTACAAATTTTTGGTCAATATAGTGATTACATTTTTATTGTCCAGCATTTTATTTTTTCTAGAGTAAACAATTGCCTTTTTAAAAAATTGCTTGGTTTACCTTCTATACATTTTCTCCCACATGTACCTGTAAATCTGTCAAATGTCTGTGAATATTATTTTCCAAGCAATTAAGCAAATAGACAATATCTTAGCACTTTTTTTTTTTATTTTTTGAAGATCTCTTTCCCAGAGCTCTTCTTTTCTCTCATTTGAACTAATTGTTCGCTAGGCCTACTGGACAGTTTTTATCCTCCAACTCCCTTGCTATTCTCATATTAGATCTCCTATTTCCTGGATCCCATGTCTTTCTCTTTCTTGGTTTATTAAACTGTTTTGCTGTAGTATATCGTCTAGCTGTTTTGCTGTAGTACATCATCTAGCTAGTTCCCTTCTCATGGGAGGTAAATTTTTGACCCCATGCAAATCTAACACTTCTATCTTTATACTTGATTGCTTGGCTGACTATAGACTATTAGAAAATAATTTTCTCTTAGAATTATGAAAGCATTTTTCTTTTGTTTTTAGGCTTCCAGTGTTGCTATTAAGAAGCCTAGTATCTTTCTGATTACTGTTCCTTCATATATATCCTTTAATTCTTTTTGTAGAAGCTTTTAAGATGATATTTTTATTCATGGTGTTCTGAAATTTCAAAATGGCGTGTCTTGGCATAATTTTTCTTTTATTGTGATGAGTACTCAAAGATCTTTCCATTTATACATTTGATAGCACATTCATCTTCCCTATGTATATCTCCTAATTTGTACTTTTTTCCTTCTGGAATTCCTATTAATTGAATGTTGGATATCGTAGGTAGAACCTGTAAATTTCTTTCTCTTTCTTTGCCTTTTGATTCTAGTTGCTGAGATATTTTCTTAATTTTTTATTCCACCCGTCTATTGAATTTTGATAATCATATTTTTAATTTTTGAGAGCTTTTTCTCATTCTGACAATTGCTTTTCTTTAAGATTTATTTTTATTGTTTTTGACAGAGAGAGACAGAGACAGACAGAGACAGAGAGAAGGGGGAGGACCCAGCACAGTCTCCATAGTTGCACATCATCAATTTTTCCACATAATTTCATTCCACAGGTGGGCGCGGGGTTGCACAGGGCACAAACAGGGCCAGGGTCTCACCCCGGTGAGAATCAAACTGGGGGTACTCTCCAGTTCATCATATGGGTCCACACAGGCCAGGGCCAGGATTTGATCCTCAGTCCCCAGGGCTGCAAAGTGAGCGCTTAACCCACTGAGCCATCCCAGCTTCCCAACAATTGCTTTTTTATACATTCTGTTGCTGTTGTTTTGCAGTATCTTTTCTTATTACTCCAGGGTTTTTGAGTTTGTTTGTTTGTTTGTTTGTTTTGATGTTTTTCTGTGCTTTTTGCATTGTTTCTGTTTCTTCTGGGTTCTTTTTCTTTTTAAAAGGATTTTGTTAGAGTCTTTCCTAAAGCATATGTTTTATCTTTGTCTTTTCATAGAAGAGTGAGGTACTAAAAAGCTCTGTTAGTGGGTGGGCGTTGTCTTCAGTAAATTTCACCATGAGTTGGGGAAGCAAGGCACCTCCTTCATTGGATGAAGATGCTCAAGAAGTCTGTATGAAAATTTTTTTTTTAGCACCACTTAGTTTTTCAGTCTTACCTCTGGCTACTAATGTTCTGACATCAGGGTGCATAAAGTTCCATGTTTCAGTTGTTTCTTATAGCCCTTAGACCCCTTGTTTTCAGTCCTATCCCTATTCATACTGTCTGCTGTGCCCAGTGTCCCTGAGCCCAGAACTTCCTCTTATCTGCATTCTTCTCTGCTGGCACTTAGGTTATGGCTTCCTTTGCACTAAGATTGTTACTGCTCCTTTAACTTCTTCCTGACTTCCAAAAACATGTTAAAATCTTTTGTCTGTTTTAGTTGCCTTACACGTTGTCTTTACCCTTGTAACTTACTATGTATTCCTTTATTGTCATTTTAGTGGGATGTTAGGAGGGAAAGATAACAGAGAAACTAACTGGGGGGCCCCCTTCTGCAGGGGAGGCAAGAATCTTTGCTGCTATCCCTGCGGTTACTAGTTGCTCTGTAATTCAGCATATGGGTTTGCCTGGGCTGGGACCAGAATCAATCTTTGGACCTCAAGGTTGCAAGGCAAGCGCTCAACCTGTTGAGCTATGCTGGCATCCCCAAATTTGGTATGTATTTTTAGATGTGATATTTTCAATCCAGTTTTTAGGGCAAAGTGCTTTGCCCTATCAGAAATGGATCTTAATTTGTTTTTTTAAGATTTATTTTTTTTGTTTTTTTGACAGAGAGAGACAGACAAAGAGAGACAGAGAGAAGGAGGAGGACCCAGAGCAGTCTCCATGGTTGACAGCATTAGTTTTCTATATAGTTTCACTCCACGGGTGGGCACAGGGCTGCACAGGGCAGAACTGGGCCGGGAGCATCCCGGATAGGCCCTGGCAAGAACGGAACTGGGGGCACACCCCAGTTCAGCACATGGGTCTGCATGGGCTAGGGCTAGGACTCAATCCTTGGGCTCTGGAGCTGCAAAGCGAGCGCTTAACCTGCTGAGCCATCCCAGCTTCCCTGGATCTTAATTTATTGTCATTCAGAAAGTGAAGTCACTGAAACTGAAATTTTGCAGTAGTCTATCTGAGTAAAAATTTAAACTCAGATTTACCTTCTCTAATGAACAGAGCAAAATACTGTTACTATTAATCAGAATCAGTACAGAGAGTAGGTAAGCAAAGGGTATGACTCTGTTTAGGAAGTTAAATCACAACCCAGACTTTGGATATGTAATAGAAACATACCGGTAGTTGTAAGTTTATCTGGACTACTGCAATTAATATATTGTAATATATTTTACTGGATTAGTTCATTATTCATCAATACAAGGAAGTTAATGCCAGGTTTATAGGAGTCTTTGGCTCTGCACATTGATAATTCAACCTTTTCTCTTGTGTTTTACTTGTGGTTTTTTTTTAAAAGGTAAGTTCTCAATTGTAAGTAAAGAATAACATTTTTTTTAATCTCAAAAACCCTTTTTATTTTTCTATAGTACGAAGAACTTCCATGTACTCTTTTTGGAGATTTACCAATTGTTAACATTTTGCCTCATTTTGTTATTTATGTCTGCACCTTCTGTTTATACATTTCTCCCCTCCCCCATAATTTGCAGACATAATACTTCACCCACAAATACTTTTCATTTTTTTTTTTTTTTTAAGAACAGGGACTTTCTTTTCAAAAAGCACAGGGTATTGGTCAAAATCAGGACATCTAATACTTATACAACATTATTATCTAATACATATTCCATATTCAGATTTCTCCAATGGATCCAATAATGTTTTTTATATAATGTCTTTTATAGCTATTAATATTTCACCTTTCTGTCTCCCCTTCCACCTCTCCTGGATCTAATCCAGGATGATGTGTTTAATTTTGTTGCCATAACTTTTCAATCTCCTTTAATCTGACACAGTTCCTTAGCCTATCTTTGTCTTTTACAACTTGTTTTTTTTTTTAAGAATACTGGCCAGTTTATAGAATGAACCTGAATTTGAGTTTCTCTGATGTATCCTGATGGTTAGATTCTGGTTATGCATTGTTTTGGTAGGAATACTGCAGGAATAATGTTGTGTCTTCTCAGGGCATCATATCTTGGTTTGTCTTACTTTTGGTGCTATTAACTTTGATTATTTTATTAAGGTAATATTTGCAAGTAACTTCCCAATGTAAAGTTAAATTATTTTTCTCTTTGTTATTATAATGATTAGTAATTTGTGGGAGATTTTTAAAGATTTTGTGTGTGTGTGCCCTTTGCTCATTAAACTTTCATCCAATTTAGCATCCATTGATGATTCTTGACTGAATCAATTATTAGGATGGTTGCAGGATGCTGATATTCTAACTCATTCTAAATATATTGGTCGGCATTCTGTAAAGAAGAGCTTTCCTTTCTCCCCCACTTGTTTATTCATTTATTTTATTAATATGGACTCATAGATTTTTATTTTATTCTGTGACATTTTGAGACTCAAATTGTCTTAGATTTGGCTAGTGCCTACCCCTTCGGTTGTAATTTTGACATGCCCCTATTGTTCTTTAAGCCCTATCTGTACCTTCCCTTCCCTTCCCGCCTCTCCTCTCCTCTCCTCTCCTCTCCTCTCCTCTCTCTCTC
>PVKE010025355.1:0-23109 GCA_004027555.1 Craseonycteris thonglongyai | reverse complement strand
GACCCATATGCTGAACTGGGAACTGCCCCCATTTCAGTTCTCACCGGGGATGAGACCCCGCCCAGTTCCTTCCCTGTGCAGCCCCACCCACCTGTGGAATGAAACTATGTGGAAAAACCAATGATGTGCAACTATGGAGCCTTGGGTCCTCCCCCTTCTCTCTATCTCTGTCTCTGTATCACTCTCTCTCTCTGTCAAAAAGCAACAACAATAAAAATAAATCTTTAAAAAATAAAAAAAAAAGAGACTTTTATTTCAAATTTCAATAAAATATACACTAGTTCCTGATTCAAAAGGTCATGCTCTTTCTTCAGTATGTTTCTAAGACTTCTGTAATTTCTTTCTTTCTTTCTTTTTTTTATTTCTGTAATTTCTGGCAGACTGATAAATTAGGACATGATCCAGCAGTCCAAAAGAATGTTATCTGACCTCAGTAATCCTATAAAGGAAGATTCTGATCTGGGTCCAAACATAACCTACAACAGTCCATCAGCCCATAGGGCCTTACTTACAGCATAAAATCGCATATTGTGATTCAAAGGTATAGGGTCAGGGTCCTTTGACAGCTCAAACTGAGTGATCAGTTCATAGAGGGGTACATAAGTTGGTTGAGTTTCAAACAGTGGAATTCCTAGAAAAACAAAGATCAATATAATGAAACAGTGAGATCAAAATGTTGACAACTCAGTTTTCCTTTATGACTTCTACTTCATTTGTCTGTTTATTCATAAAGTACTTAGTAACAAAGCAATATGACATATACACCCATCAATATTTTTTTGAGGTCTGCAAGACTGAAAGAGGTATAAAAAATTTGAATTTCAGTTTGATTTTCACATTTATAACAAGTATTAGCTCCTGATACTTAAAACTCACCTGTGCAGGTCTGAAGTTTCTGGACAAATGCTCTAGATACTGGGATTGGCTGGGGAAATTTCAAGAAAAAACAGGCAGGAAGATCAACACTGTTGGCACTGGTGATTGAGGAGAATGAAGGAGTCCTTCAAACAAAAGAAGGGAGAGGGTTAGATTTTGTCCTAATATCAAAATGAAAACTCTAAACATCCATTCTAAGACATGTTTGTGTTATATAAATGCATACTGCGCCTATCCCATTACCCCAAATCTGAAACGTCCTTTTTATTAACCCTAACGTATTTACTCAAACATCTACTTTGAGGCATGTTCTCTAGTTATCATTCCAACATAACTCCAAATCAACATAAGTACCATTAGGAAAAAAATGGAGCAATCATTAAACTAGAGGAATTGACAAGCTCCCCTTTTTCTTTTAGGATAGAGAATGGGTTCTATGAGCAGACTTCACAGAAGAACATTAAAACAGACATTGAAAAAAAATTTAAATGGATAAAACAAAAAGCTAATGTCTACAAAGTCCAAGTGAGGCAAGAGCCAAATGAAAGTAATTCTTGTTCCATACTAACCTTGAAGTTGAAAAAATGGACTTTGCTGACCTAGAATTATATTTAACTTACCATTTGTTGTCAACTGGATGTGACCCCATAATTAATGGTGCAATTGGGAGTTTATACATAGCAGATGTCCCTTCAATTGTCACTGATGCATTCATGCCCAAAGATCGAGGAACTGGGAATAGGAAAGAAAAAGGGTGTAACACAAATTATAAGGATTGTAAAAAAAGAGGCTAACTTCTGCATAATTTGTCAGCCCTATTTTGTTTGTCAGATACTGTAATACCTAAGTAAATTAGAAATGCTAAAAGTTACCTTTCTAACCAACCAATATTTCTCTGTCAGTAGATAAAACATAGGTAATGACGTGGTCCAAGAAAAAAATTTTTAAAGGCCCATAATTGATATTTACTTTTCCCAAATTCAGAATGCACTTAAGATAGAATTATGATTATAGGATAGTCAAAGATTAAAGTTCCAAGGTGTCAGGCCATTTCTCATTTTGATTTAGGGTATTAAAGTGCAAACAAAAAGCAGCATTCACTATTGTAATTCTTTAGTAAGTGGGCTAATTTCTTCATCTTTAAAGGAATGACTAAAGGGGATTATTTCAAGTCAGGTGGTTTATAGCTTTTCATTCATTCATTTACTTATTCAAAAGCACTTATTGGGGGGATGCCAAAATAGCTCAACAGGTTGAGTGCTTGTTTGGGGATCAGCCGTGCAAACCCATATGCTGAACAGTGGTTCAACTGGCAATGCCAGGATGGCAGCAAAGGTTCTTGCCTCCCATTTGGGAGGCCCCCAGTTTGGTTCCCACCCCACACAGCCCCATACCTACCTGTGTGGAATAAAACTACGTCACAACTAATGATGTACAACTATGGAGACTACTTTGGGCCCTCCCTTTCTCTCTCTCACCTTCCGTCAAACAATAAAATAAATCTTAAAAAAATAAAAAGCACTTACTGGGATGAGGGTGGAGGAGGAGGGTGGGAGTCAAAAATATATGGTGATGGAAGAACTGACACTGAGTGGTAAGCACACAATGCAATACATAGACAATGTGTTATGGAACTGTACACCTGGAACCTATGTAATTTTACTAACCAATGTAATCCCAATAAATTTTTTTTTTAAATCAACCTTAGGGATCACAAGTAAAAGAAAAAAACACGGGACAGCCGGGATGGCTCAGTGGGTTAAGCACTCACTTTGCAGCACCAGGGACCGGGAATCGAATCCTGGCCCCAGCCCGTGCGGAACCATATGCTGAACTGGGAGCTCCCCCAGTTCAGTTCTCTCTCTGTATCTCTCTCTCACTCTGTCAAAAATATATAAATAAATAAAAGAAAAAAACACTTAAGCTTTAATTATAATGTATATTTATGTACCACATACATATTCAAATACATATATGTATGCGTATGTGTGAGTCTATCAGGTACAAACTTTGGCGGGAATGGCAAACTTATTAGGGAGTAGCAAACTAGAAAGTACAGTCAGGCCCAGGCATTTAAATATTTTAAAATATTTTTAAACACTGAACAAAACCTTCAGTTGCTTTCAGTTAAAGTCTTACCATTATTCTCATGCAAAATGATGGGAGATGTAGTCTTATCATCCAGCAGGTCAGAAGGAGAAGCATAGTACTTCAAGTTCATTAAGTGACCTATGAAAAATAAAACTTATCACATCTTCATCAGGTAAATTACAAATAAAAACATTCCCATGTCTACAAACCTATATACAAGAATAGTTTCGAAGATATGAAAACTCTTGCTCCAAAGCAGCTTATGGAATATGACAGAGGCATATACTTATATTGATTCCAGTGGTAACAATTCACAATTAAAAATGTAAATTTAGGGAAGCCGGGATGGCTCAGTGGGTTAAGCGCTCACTTTGCAGTGCCAGGGACCGAGGATCGAATCCCGGCCCCGACCCGTGCGGACCCATATCTGAACTGGGGAGTGCCTCCCAGTTCAGTTCTCTCTCTGTCTCTCTCTCTCTCTCTCTCTCTCTCTGTCAAAAACAATAAAAAAATTTTTTAAAAAGTAGATTTCTTAAAAAAAAAAAGTAAATTTAGGGAAGGCAGGTGTTAACACCTTAGAAATCGTTAAAAGTATACAAATGACTGGTAATTTTCTCCCTTTGTTTATAAGCCCAAGGTGAAATTTTAAGTAATGACCCCTCAACTAAAATTAGACATTTTTCTAAATAGGCAAAATAGGATCACATACCCCCACTTCTTGGGGTAAGATAGCCAACACTTCCGTGAAGAATCTTATCCAAAGGACCAGCATTGGTTGCTTTCCTGTAAAACACATGAACTATGTTTGCTTGTATTTAAGCCCCAAAGGTACTAGTACACAATGAGAAAATGAGTTCAGCTCTTAAAAGACTTAATAATACTATCCTGATGACTCAGTCCTGTAATTGGGCATGTAACAATTGTATTTTACTTTCAAAGTGAAGGGATTATTTCCAAGTATACACCAGTATATACTATGGTGAACAAAAACTACAACTAGATTATTATTATTTATTAGATGGGAGGCCAGATTTGATAAGTCTTCAGATAAAACCTACGGAATACCAACCAACAATTTAAGGGATACATTCAGAAAATGGAATGCAATCATCATTTGGGAAGTGAAAGGAGATGGACAAAACACTTAACATAGGTGAAATATAGATGTATATTATTATACATCTATAATATAGATATATAAAATAGGACCCTGGTAATCCCTTATATAAAAAAGTTTTGGAACAAGGTATCCAGAAGGGTCATACAGAATTGACACCTTAGCCAGTCTTACCAATACATAACTGCCATTTTAGATAGATCCTGTTCTAAGGATTGGAGAGCCAAATACATTTTTGTCTTCAGTTTGCTAGAGAGTAGAAGAGAACAAGAGTTAAAATAGTTAAAACACACAGACATACACAGACACACATACACTGATATAGAAAACCTAGAAGGCAAGTTTATATTGGAGGCAAGTTAAAATATTCATTTATAAAAAAACCTCTAAGGGATGCCAAGATAACTCAGCAGGTTGAGCACTTGCCTTGCAACAGTGAGATCCGGGGATTGAATCCCGGCCCCAGCCTGTGCAAACTCATATGCTGAACTGTGGCGCAATTGTTAACCATTGGGATGGCACAGTGGTGAAGGTTCTCGTACACCATACGGGAGGCCCCTAGTTTGGTTCTCACCCTCTGCAGCCCCACATCCACCTGTGTGGAATGAAACTACGGTATGTTACAACTAATGATGTACAACTATGGAGACTGCTCTGGGCCCACCCTCTTTTCTTTCTCTGTCTCTCACCTTCTCTCGGATGATAAAATCAATCTTTAAAAATAATCTTTAAAATGTTTTTTAAAAAAATCCATTTCTCTCTATTTAAAAAAGTCCAGCAGGTTAACAGAATCCCAGGTAGCATTAATTAAAATGACAAGTCAGTTACACAACAACTGATTTCTTTCAGCCCAGAAATCAATGTTGAAGTCATTTCAAGGAGTACAGTCTCTTTTAGCATTTATAATCCATTAATGCAGCATTATTTATTTAAAATACCTTTAAGAGACAGCTGGAAGCTGAGTTATGATTGTCAGTATGAGTAGAATCGCAAATGAGATAGGGCAGAAGATTTGGCAAGTTTCTAAGCACAAAATGGTTTATAAATTTATACTGATTTTTCCAACAAAAGCAAAAATAAAAATACTTACTTGTCCCCTGGAAGGTTATAAAGATTAACGAGACCTTTAAGGTGCTTAGAAAATTCATCAAAATTTTTTTCCCTGTAAGGAGTTGAGAATAGGGGAGAAGAAGAATAAAACATATAATTACTACTCAATCTTAACAGCAAAGTGCCCAAAATCATGGCTATATAAAACTAATTTCAATAATGTGCTTTACTCTGTTTCCCTCAGCCAGTTTTCTAAAATTAATCAAAAGTAGCAAAATAAAAAGAAATGTTTTCCTTTCTTGCCCATTTTTCTAAAGATGCTAGTAAACAGTATAAAAGGCAGTTAAAAAAACCTGATAATTTATATAATAATTTGCTTCTAAGTAATGAGTCTTGGTTTAAAAAATCACTTCGTTTTCTTCTTAATATGTAACTGAGATGACCAGGTGTCATGAGGAAAAAAAACTTAATTGGAGAGGAAATGGAAGTAAATAAATCAAGAAGATGGAAGACTTGTGGGTATATGGCAACATAATAGCAGAGAGGGAAAATGAAGACTGGGAGAGATGTAGATGGGAGACCTAGAAAAAAGGATGGGTCCTGTGGAGGCAAAGCACATACTCCTAACTGTTACTATGACTAGATCTACCCCAGGAAAAAGAAACTAGTACTACCAAGACCCTAGTACTACCACTGTTTTCCTAGAACCTGATAGTTAGGCTTGGATTCTTAGTCAAATGGGTTTTTATAGGCTGGTTGAGGAATCCAATACAATTCAACAATTTCAACTCTCCTTTTTCAAACTTTATAAAAAAAAAATGTCTCTTGAAAGCTAAATTGTCCTGACTATATCAGATACTTGGTCAGGCATTTACTGAACACTTACTGCTGGAAGTGCCATGAAGACAATAAAAAGAAATGAAAGAAATAGCAAAACATATTCCCTACCTTAAAATTACCATATATACAAAGTGACTAAAAATAACAGGCATAAAGGCTAATGTTATTTCTGAGGTTCCCACTTCCACACATGCTCACAAATTTTATAACACCACTAGTTCCTAAACTGGTGCAGTCTCCTACTCCAGATTAGGAACCAGAAATACTGCCTTGATGGACTAAGCCAATGTCCGTCCACCTTTTTGGCAAAGATGGTAATATACCTTTGTTAGACTTACTGATTCAATGATATCATGAAAAGGTTATATAGTATTGCACTGCAATTTTTTTTAAGTTGGTTAAAATTTGGTGCATTTGGCTATGAGCACACTTTAAACTGATCATTGAGAGAACTAAGTGTAAAACTTAGTTTCTCACTGTTACCACCCCTTTCAAAGACATCTCCATGTGGTATCTAAGAACTTCACTATACTTAAAACAAAAAATTGATGTAATGACTTCTCAAATTCTCAGAAAGTAAATTCTGGGTTTAAATTTAGGCATGGAAACTTCTACTCAATTCAAAGGAAAAAGATAAGCAGTAGAAAAAGCCAACAACTGCCAAAAGAGATCTTTCAAGCCTTGAACTTTACTATAATGAGAGTTTACCACACATATATCTTAAATGTAAAACAATTTTTATCAAAATTAAAGTGAAAAAAGCCTTTTTCATGGTATTGACAATATTCTAAAGCCTTTTCTGATTCAATAATTAGGTTCTATTTATTTTTGTTGCCCAAAGAATTCCATAGGCTTTATCAGCAATTTTCAACCAGGAGTGAGATTGCCCTCCAAAGAACATTTGACAATACCTAAAGATATTTTCACTGTCACAAGTCAGGATGTACTACCAGCAAATTAGGAGGAAAGACCAGGGATGCTGTTAAACATCCTACAGTGCACAGGGCAGCTCCCTAGAGCAAATAATTTTCCAATCCAAATTATCAATATTGCCAAGGCTAAGAAACTCTGAGCTAGATTGAGTAGGGTAAGAAATTAAGAAGCTAAGTCAATTCTGAAAAGAACAAGTACAGACTGTGAAAAATCTTGACCCAAGGAAATGAACTTGTTCCTCAGGAGAGTAACTTCTGATTGGCCCCAAAACCTAGCTAGGGGGAAGCCAGGATGGCTCAAGGAGTTAAGCACTCACTTTGCAGCCCTGGGGACCGAGGATTGAATCCCGGCCCCAGCCCGTGTGGACCCATATGCTGAACTGAGGTGTGCTTCCTATGCAGGAGGCCCCCAGCCCAGTTCCAGCCCTGCACGGCCCCTGCCCACCTGTGTGGAACAAAACCATGTCGAAAATTGATGACATACAACTATGGAGACTGCTCTGGGACCTCCCCCTTCTCTCTGTTTTTCTCTGTCTCTGTCTCCCTCTATCTCTGTCAAAAACAATAAAATAAATCTTAAAAAAAATAAACCTACCCAGTATAACGAACAGCATTATCTGACAATATCAGGAGATATAAATGTCATTTGCTTACCTTAGCTGTTGTACAAGCTCTGGACAGCTCTGAAATTAAAGAAATTATGTTAAAACTTTAAACTATTTTAAGACCTTAGAAGACATCAAGAATTTTTCTTTTAGCTATGGCACATGCTTTGTAAAAAAAAAAAACCACACAAACAAAAAACCAGTGTAACTATGTATGGTCCTTATATTAAGATATAAAAAAAAATCTTCCTCTTACTTGATAAACCATAGGGTTGGGGTGGGAAATTAAAGATCAAAATATATGAAATAGTTCATAATGAAATTAACTTTCTGGGGAAGCCAGGATGGCTCAGTGGGTTGAGCGCTCACTTTGCAGCGCCGGGGACTGAGGATCGAGTCCCGGCTCCAGCCTGTGCAGACCCATGTGCTGAGCTGGGGAGTTCCCCTAATTCAGTTCTCTCTCTGTCTCTGTATCTCTCTCTCTCTCTCTCCCTCTCTCTGTCAAAAACAATAAAATAAAATAAAATAAAATAAATAAAAAATAAAAGTTTAAAAAGAAATCAACTTTCAGTAGCTTGTTTAAAACATTAGGATCTCTCATTTAATGCAATTATTGGAATCTATATCCAACTATCTGGTTACATACATTTTACATCTCTTTTACAGGATTTTTCAGAGACACCAGCTATCTATAAGATTATCTGTCCTTCTTGGTTATAAGTACTTTGAGGAGAGGAACTTTCAAGTCATTTATCTCGGTTTCCTCATTATCTGTTGTTCAATTGTAGCTCATGTTTGTTGAATGGAAAGGGTTCCACTGGTGGTTCCACTTGTCAAAGCCTTTGGATGATGTTAGATGGACCCATGTTATTCTAAATTCCACTCTATAGCTATTGAAGTTGTGGCCCATCACATCACCTCTACACAGCCTCATGAAAAAACCTAAACCCAAGGATTTCAAACCCCAACATTCATTTTAAAATTAATGTCCCTAAGTAAACCCCACAGATTCCCGTGAAATAGCAACAAGACATACCACAGGATTCTCCCCATGGTGAGCCACTTTTACATCACAAAGTTGTCCTGCAGGATCTAACTGTACTTCCACATAGAACATATCTGACGTGATGTAACATTCAGTGCCACTGGCACTGAGATGAGAGCCCAGTCTAGCAGGAACAAATCAAAACAAAAATTAATAGAAAGCACATAAATAAAGCCACCCAAAGTCAACACTAAGTTAAAAATTTCTGCCAACAGATTACTTACCCATTCTGTCGTGCTATAGACTCCAAACGATCAGTCATTGCTGGTAAAGATGTTACTATGAAAGGTTGAAAAAAGGAAATCACAAAGGATGCTCCAAGTAACTTAAATTGTATTCTTCAAGGATAGAAACATCATGAGGAATATATCCATCCTTTCAAAGCCATAAGCACATTCAATAGTTTGAATGTTCATAATTTGGACAAAGTTCATTGGTTAGGCTTAGCTGCAGCCTAGACAGTAATAAGGGTCAAAAAAAATTTATAGAAAAAATTATTGGACCTTTCTCCTCCCCCTTTTTCATTACTCATTTGGAACAGTTATCTTTAACTTAAAGAAGACACAGTTATCTATTAATGCTTGAATAAGAATGATTAACATGGGGTGGAGTAGGGAGGGGGAATCAAACATACGGTGATGGAAAGTGAGCAGATTCTGGGTGGTGAGCACATAATGTGATGTACAGACAATGTAATGTAGAACTGTACACCTGGAAACAATGTAATTGATATCAATTAATGTCACCCCAATAAATTTAACAAAAAATAAAAATAAAAAAAATAAAGTACAAAAAAAAAGAATGATTAACAATGGGGAAGCTGGGATGGCTCAGCGGGTTAAGCACTTACTTTGCAGCTCCGGGGCCCGAGGATCGAATACCGGCCCCAACCCAGGCAGACCCATATGCTGAACTGGGGTGTGCCCCCAGTTCAGTTCTTGCCGGGGCCTATGTAGGAGGCTCCCAGTCCAGTTCTTGCCCTGCGCAGCCCCCCACCCACCTGTAGAGTGAAACTATATGGAAAAGCTAATGCTATCAACTATGGAGACTGCTCTGGGCCCTTCCCCTTCTCTCTCTCTGTCAAAAAACAATAAAAATAAATCTCAAAAAACACAAAACAAAAACGATTACCATCAAAATCAACATAAATAGTCAATGTCCACAGTGGCATCATTCACAATATCCAAAAGGTGGATACAACCCAAGTGCCCGTTAATGGATGAATAAACATAACGTAGTATATACATACAATATTATTCAGCTTTTCTTTTTTTTAAGATTTATTGTTTTTGACAGAGAGAAAGGGAAGGGCCCAGAACAGTCTCCAGAACAGTCTCCATAGTTGCACATCATCAGTTTTTTCACATAGTTTCATTCCACAGGTGGGCACGGGGCTGCACAGGGCAGGAACTGGGCTGGGGTCTCACCCCAGTGAGAACTGAACTGGGGACACTCCCCAGTTCAGCATATGAGTCCACATGGGCCAGGGCCAGGATTCGATCTTTGGTCCCTGGAGCTGCAAAGTGAGTGCCTAACCCACTGAGCCATCCCGGCTTCCCCTATTCAGCTTTCTTTTTTTTTTTTTTTTAAATTCAGATATTTTTTCAGGACAATTTTTTTTTTTTTAATATATTTTTATTTATTTATTTATTTTAACAGAGACAGAGAGAGAGAGATACAGAGACAGAGAGAGAACTGAACTGGGGGAGCTCCCAGTTCAGCATATGGTTCCGCATGGGCCGGGGCTGGGATTCGATCCTCTGTCCCTGGCGCTGCAAAGTGAGTGCTTAACCCACTGAGCCATCCCGGCTTCCCCATATTCAGCTTTCTTAAAAAGGAAATTCTGACACATGCTATAATAAAAAAATGGATGAACCTTGAAGACATTATGCTAAGTGAAATAATCGTTACAAAAGGACAAAAAACACAAACATATACTCATATAAGTGTGTGATTCCATTTATCTGAGATACCTAGAATAGTCAAATTCTTAAGAGACAGAAAGTAGAATGGTGGATGCCAGGAGTTGGAGAAGTTATTGTTTAATGGGTATAGTTTCAATTTGGGAAAATGAAAAAGTTCTGTAGAGAATAATGATAGTCACACAATGTGAATGTACTTAATGCCAATGAACTATATGTTTAAAAATGGTTAAAGGGAAAGCTGGGATGGCTCAGCAGATTACGCGCTCGCTTTGAAGCCCCCGGGACCAAGGATCAAATCCTGGCCCCGGCTCATGCAGACCCATATGCTGAACTGGGGTGTGCCTCCCATGCAGGAGGCCTCAGCCCAGTTCCCACCCTGCACGGCCCTGCCCACATGTGTGGAACAAAGCCATGTCAAAAACTAAGTGACGGACAACTATGGAGACTCCTCTGGGCCCTCCCCCTTCTCTCTGTCTCTCTCTCTCTCTATCTCTGTCAAAAAAATAAATCTAAAAAAAAAACACACCAAAAATGGTTTAAATAATTTTGTTATGTATATTTTACTGCAATTAAAAAAATAGATGCCAAAAAAATGTATACACTTTTTTTTTAATATATTTTTATTTATTTTAATTTTTGACAGAGAGAGAGAGAGATAACAGAGACAGAGAGAGAACTGAACTGGGGGAGCTCCCAGTTCAGCATATGGTTCCGCACGGGCCGGGGCCAGGATTCGATCCCTGTCCCGGCGCTGCAAAGTGAGTGCTTAACCCACTGAGCCATCCCAGCTTCCCTTGTATACACATTTTAAGAAAGGAAATAACTGTATTAAAATTGTAATACTCAATATACTAATAACAAAAGATGAATACAAGTCATGTTTGACTTCTGCAATTACAAGAGGTGCCCAAAGTGGTTACTATCAACATCCAGACACTTCTAATTATGGCAGACTACTGTTTCAACAATGCTGACCAAAGTGTCCACTTGTATCTCTGCACACACCATTTCAATTTACCATGGGTCTCAAACTCATCACAAATATGTGTAACTGTTAGGCATTTAGCAGTTCTGTTGCATACTCACACCTCCATTGTCATTGTACTTCCATAAAGTTCTCAAATTTCAAATACCTCAAAATGGTCTTGTGTTCCTCCAATGACAATGGTGCTTCCACCATTTTCTTTGACTTTCCTGCCTGTCACATGGTAATGCCAGCATTTATTTGATCAATGCCATCTTTTGAGCAAACATCATACTACACATTGCTCCTGTAATTCAATTAAACTTTGAAAAGTAATACATAGATAACCTCTCTTAAAATGTGTATACTTTTTTTTTTTTGGCACCACCAGATGTTCAGCTGAATCAAATTCCTATGTGGTGGATCAGAGTAAAATCCATTTTTACTTTAATTTTCCCCACAAAGTAGAAGAGGTAATTACAAGCATGAATAATCAAGCTCATGATTTTTAAATTTTATGCTTGCTTTCCTGAAAACATTATCCATAAACACAGTAAGTCTTGTAGTGTTAAAATGTCCATCTTCTTATTGAGAATTAGAACACGTAAAAAAAAAAGAACTTTCCCCTGCTATCTTATAGTAACCATCAAAATTATCTTTTGCATTTCTACTAGCCCTTAAAAAAGGATCAAAGGTGTTTCAAAAGTTCAGATAAGAGCTTCTCTCAATTCCATAATAAAGCAAGAGCAATAGCTAGCATAAGAAGTTGAACTATCTCAATTTATATTTCTAGTGTAAGTATAAAATAGTCTGTCTTAAACTGAGGGTTTTAAGAAATCAGCATTATTTCAAAGATTTTTTTTTTAAGTTTTTATTTATTTATTTTTTGACAGAGAGAGAGAAAGAGAGACAGAGACAGAGAGAGAACTGAACTGGGGGAATTCCACAGTTTAGCATATGGTTCCGCACGGGCCGGGGCCGGGATTCGATCCTCGGTCCCCGGCGCTGCAAAGTGAGTGCTTAACCCACTGAGCCATCCCGGCTTCCCCTATTTCAAAGATTTTTACAAACCTTTGAGAGCTTTCTGCAATGTTTCCAAACAGCTGACCAAATGTTGGTGTCCTCCAGAACTTATCACAACCCTCTTCTCCTGTATTAAGTGGGAAAAATAATGAGGTAAAAATTGACCAAGCCAACAGTGTTTCAGATAAACATATACATTATCCTAGCAGTAATATTTCAGAGTAGTCTATAAACCATATGCTATAGTCTATACTATATACTCTGTATTCTCTACATACTCAGATAGTCTATAGACTCTTAACTGTTTCTCTGTCCATTCAACCAAAGGAGGAAAAGTTAATATAGTACATGGATATATCTATATTCATATACATGAAGACAGAAAAAGGTATTCACAGATCTAAAATAATATAACCTTCATGGAAAAGTTAAGAATTAAAATGTAATATATCAACCTCCTATAGAAGTTACTATACCCTAAGATTTACTCAGTTAAATGGGGTGGCTCACAAGATTTGGCAATTCCCATATCTAACCAGGTGATCTGCACGTAATCTAGGAAATACAACCAGATAGCAGTCAAACTAGATTGACTCTAAGAAATAGACTATGTAGCCCAGAAAAGGGGCTCCCAAAGAGCAGAAATTTGGCATAGTTTTTCTACTCTTATCCAGGGAAGATGTTTTTCTCTGCACAACATTCTAGTCCCCAAAAATGTGAACAGTGTTATGGAGCAGGATAGTTTTTCAGGTTTTTCCAAGCCCTAAATCCATCTCTCGTTGCTCTAATTCCACCCTCACAAAGTAAACATCTGATTAATTAATAATCTGGCTTCCTTTCTACCTTGACTAGACAAGGGGGTGCTTTGGACAATGGATACCAGTATTTTGGTACTTGGATAGATAAACCCTGTGTTGTAAATTAATTAACTGGCAATCTGATTTACATGTTAATCTACTGAGATTTTGTTAGTATGTCAGTTGTTGAAAACTCTTCAAAGTCTTGATGTACCAATAAAATTAGGTTTTTGAATCTGTAAAAGTATATAGGCAATGGAAGTTATGGTGATCAAAGACAGACACTAGAACCTCAAGAAAGGGTCTTCATAGCCACCTGAAATTCCTTTACCTCATTTCTCTTTAATGACAATATAATTTAGAGAACCTATTCCAAACTTAATATGGCTGCCTTATGGTATAAAAATGACAACCTCTGAAATCCCAGACTGGAAAAATTGTCATTCTTTTATCTAAGACTTTATTTAATACCTTTTATGTACACAATCCTGAGTCAAAAGATACACATACATTTGTAGAATTTACAGTTACAGAAATCTTTCAGCAACATGACACTTATATCCATTATTGATTTGATCCTTACAACAGAACTACAGCAGGTCCTCAAATAACTTCACCTCATTATAACATTAATGAGGAAAGAAAAATCGATTCCTGGCCAGGGCTGTTATGTTTGGAGTTTGCATATTGTCCTCATCTATGTGGGTTTTCTCTGGATACTCGTTTCCTCCCATGTCCCAAAGATATTCATGTGAAGTTAAGTGCCATGTCTAAAATGTCCCATTATGAGTGTGAGTGTGAGTACATCATGCAATAGAATGGGGCCCTGTCCAGGATGGGTTCCCACATTTTGCCCTGTATCGGCTCTGGCCAACCAAGACCCTGAAATAGGAATAAGAAGATTGAAAAATAATTATCTTACTTGCTTCTATTAATATTTCTTAAATGTATGTATGCTTATATTTATTTTATTATGGATTTTTTGGGTTTTTTTTCTTCTTTTTGTTCATATTTATTTTAATGTTTAATATTAGAAGTGCTTTGAATCTTTATTTAAAAGTTTGGTGATGTTTTTGTGACCAGAAATATACCATATTCTGGTATACCTATGGGAACTTAACTCTTATGTATATCAATTAACTTATAATAATACAGATTTCATGACATGTCATTTTGCTTGAAGTCACAATTCCCAAGAACCTATCAACATTAAGTTAGGACTTAATGTATGTGGAAAAGCAAGCTGGTATTGTGTGCCCTTTCAGATGAGGAAACTGAAACTCATAGATATTATAATAATTAATTTGTCCAAAGAAACATAAGTAATAAGCACTGGTGTCAAGCCTAACATACAGGTATTTTGATAGGAAATTCAGTTATTTTGCTAGTGCTATACTGATATGACCATTTTAAACACTAACAAATCTATTAAACTGATCTTACTCTGAACCCAAAGTAAGACTTGGTGGGGGAGGAGGTACTTTCATTGCAGTATAGCATATATACAGAAAAGTATACAAATCTTAAGTGAAGAGATCCATAAATTATCACAAATTAAACACACCCATATAACCACTGCCCAGGTGAACTCATAAAGTTTTCCTCTGTATCACTTGACTGCCACTGGAATCATATGGATGAACTTTTAATACCCAGCCACACCTCCGACCCCCAATCCTGTCTTCCACTTAACTAAGGACTTGCCATACTATTGAATGACTCAGGAAGAAGTAGTAGCACTATGGATGAAGGCTGACATAGTGAACAGCTGGAACTATTAAGAATGAACTGCAAACTCTATTACCATTATAGATACAATAAAAGTACTATCACATTAGTATCAAGGAGCTTGACAGGAAGTGAACAATAAATGTCTCTAGACCAGTCTATCATGTGTCTCTCTCACTGGTGTATTTTTTAGCAGCTTTGCTAAAGTACCACAGTGAACTCATGATTAACACAATTTAATAAATATATCTCCTTCTTAAGTAGACTCTTAAAAGACTTGAGTACATGTGGCTATCAAATTTATGATAAATAAAACTGAAGACACATTATACTAACTAGTTTGAAAACGTCTACACAGGGAGCTTTGCTTATTAAATAATTATCTAAGCACAAACCACAATCCTCACCATGACTTGACGCACAAGCTTAAAGGTTTCACTCCAAGGTCTGTTTTGGTTAAATTTTGCATGGAGCCGTTCCAAGAGAGAACTCATCTTACTCAGCTTTTCTGACTCTATAATATAAATCAGAAGATATCATTAGAAACTCTTTCAAGAACTTCCAGTTTTTCTTGCAAATGAAACCCTCATACATCATCCTGGTAATAACTCATTTATAATATTTTTCAGTATCATTTACTTGAAAACACAGAAATTATTTTTAATAAGACACACAAATTATAAGTCTAATGTAAGGAACACCATAGAATGGTAATCCTTTCTACACAAATTTTTGAAGGAAACCAAAAAAGAACCATCTCTAATCATGTTGCAGAATCAAGACTATAATTTAGTGATAAAATCATTTCATGATATGCATGAAAGTCTTTGCATGATATATGTAGAGCACACATTTGAATATAAGGCTTTACTATGGTTAGTTGGTTTTCAGTGTGAAAATACAGACTTCCTTAATTTTTTTTTACATAATTTTAAGAGATCAATTCATAAGATTTCTCCTATTTAAATTCAAACTTAAAGTATATGGACAGGGAGGATGTAAGTTTGAAGTCTGAGTTTCCAGCAGAAGTTAAGAGAAAAGTAGAAAAGACTGGCTCCTGAACTAAGTGTGTGAATGAACCTCTTATGCCTTTAAACACTCCTCTAATTTTTGTACTACTTATACTGAGCAAGGACTTGTGCTAGAGAACAATGGTAACGCAAAAACACACACTATGCCTGAAATGATATCTGTGAAGGGCTCTGGATAAATTAATATGGAAATAACCATCACACAAAGCAAAATGAGATATGCTCTTAAAAACAAAGGCACATTACTAATTGAAGTTCAAAGGAAAAAATAAATTCATTAGTTGCAGGGCTGTTACAGAAAAGGTGTCATTGAAAGATGAAGAGGGGGAAGCTGGGATGGCTCAGTGGGTTAAGTGCTCACTTTGCAGCGCCGGGGACCAAGGATTGAATTCCGGCCCCGGCCCGTGTGGACCCATATGCTGAACTGGGGAGTGCCTCCAGTTCAGTCCTCTCTCTGTCTCTGTATCTCTCTCTCTCTCTTTCTCTCTCTCTGTCAAAAACAATTAAAAAAAAAACTTCACATATAGCGTGATCCAAAAAAAAAAAAAAGATGAACAGAATGTCAGCTATCAGAGTTGTGGCAGTGACATGCATTAAATCAAGATTCAAACTTCTTCCTCCAATGCCTTCATCTTCTGGAAACCCAGTGTTTGAGCTGTTTCAGCCAGTTTATAGTTCTGGACACATGTATGGCAATTCCCACTTTCAAGACTCATTCACATAAGCACTATTTTACGTGCTAGGGATACAGCAGTGAGCAAACTAGGCAAAATTCTTGCCTCATCGAGTTTCCATTTTACACTTGTCATTCCTCTGCACCCATGGTGTAAACCTTTCCTCTTCCTCTCTTTCAAAACACCCCCCCACCCTTGTTTTCCTTGAGAAGCCTAATAAGTATCTTTATATGAATGCTCAAGTCAAACATTTTTTTGAGCAACTATTTACGTGCTAGGGACTATACAACGATGAGTAAGCCAAGGTTTCTGATCTACAACTCTCAGAGTAAAGTGAAGAATACAAGTGAAAAATAAGAGTAAGCTGTATTAATATAACTACGTCCAAAATGCTAAGGAAGCATTTAAACTGGAGTATAGAACTTCAGAAAGTCTAAGTAAGGTTCCATTAAAAAAGTTGTTTTTCAGCAGTACTGAGTTAGTCCAACCATTGAAAAGATGAAATTCCATGCGTTTTTTAAATATATACAATAGCACAAGATCTGAACACCGTGATGTTCCAGGGAAAGACTTTTAATATCATAACAACCTAATTGTTTCATTCACGTCAAACTATCCTCCAGTATTTTGACAAACAGCTCTGTATTATTGTTATGTCATTCTGACGTTTCTCCTGGAACGAGATGTAAGGTTTTAGGTTAATTCGCCTGGTTTCCCATAACTTTAGGATAAAAAAATAAATAAAAAAAAATGCCCTGAGGCCCAACTGATTGCCCTAAGCTATGCAGGAAACATTCACATAAGTTGGGAGCCCCCAACACCCCAAAGTAGGGACTATCGATCACCAGGGGAAGGCACAGTCAGAATCTAAAACTCACACAAATCCCGCCTCCTGGACTCTGCGCCCTCGGGAGTGGCCCCAGAGGAGGATTCGGACCCCCCAGCTCCTCTCACAGATTGGCTCCCCCAAGCTGTGTCCCGCCCCCTGCTTCCCCCTTCAGTCACTCACCCTCGGTTTCCCCCTGAGCCTTCATCCTGACGGTGGGGAAGGCCTGAGTCCCACACAAGAGGATAAGCCCTTCCCCACCACAAACGGGGGAATCAGGTTGGTCGGGCTTCCAGGACGCGGGGCAATGGCAGTCCCCACTCTTCCCGTGAAGGTTCAGTCTGAAGTCCCTGGCGGCAAGAAAAGAAGGGTGCTCGCGGCCGCCGCCATCTTCCCCAACGGAACTTCCCAAAGATCGCGAGATTAACCGTGATCCTAAGAGACAACGAGAAAGAGAGAAAGAAAGGGCCGGACACCAAACTATCGCGAAAAATGGTTAATGGTGTGCTTCTCGCGAGATTTTCCAAACTACCTTTTTCTTAGTTTTGGATTGTCTAAGGCTTCCGCGACGGGGTATGATCCTTGCCGGCTGGTAGTGATCAGTTCCCCTTCTGAAACCGGCATTTCCTTTTGACATTTAAGCAGTTCACAAGTTAAAATCCCCAGCTCTCTTTACTGAACGACTAATTTTTGAAAGAATATTAGTGTCAGAAATATATGGTGATGGAGGAACTGGGATGGTGAACACAATGCAATACACATAGATATATTATAGAAAATGTACACTTGAAACATATAATTTTACTAACCAATGTCACCCTAATAAATAAAATAAAAACCTGAAAGGGGAAAAAATCTTAAAGATATGCTTCTCGAGATACTAGATAAGAATAATTATGCCATAAAAAAGATATTGGCTCTTTGCAACATGACGTTCCATACCAGTCTAGTACTCTTAATTCCCTTTTTTTTTTTTTTTTTTAATTTCTGAAGTAATTTCTTGAGCAATTACAATATTTTTTGAAGATCCGGGAGATTTTGGGTTAAGGTAAACTTGTTTTTAGTATCATAGCATAAGATGCTTATCAATTATGTTTAGGATCCCAAAGGTGTTCACAATTGGTTGTGCCCCTTATAGTGAAAACTAGCAATTTAGCTTGTATTCCACACTACAAGTCAAAGTGTCTGTAGTCAAATCTCTTGTATCAATAAATCTTCACAAAGAGAAATTTGAAGTAATGCTGAGAGGTTCATGGCCACTGGAACTAAAGAACCAGGCTAAAATATAACCGTGCTAGCTAACTAGCATTGGGTAGTTCTTAACATAGTTAAGGCTACTTTTTTTTTTTTTTTTTAAGTTCTTCCATACACATCCTTGAAGATAACCAGTGAAAGTTGTGTTTTACCTAGGTTGTGGCAAGGATGTTAAGCAATGGATTTCTACTGACTCTCACGTTTCAAAAATGCTATTCAAACATTCTCTAAAGCCATTCTAGCAGATAACTACAGTTCAGGTGAGCAGACAACAACAGTAGAAATTTATTAAGAACAAATCTTTGGAAATGTCTGTAACATGTTTATTACCACAAAGTTATCTATAACCATGCTTCTTGAAAGTAGAATTCAGATTGATACTTTATCTATTCCTCTTGTCCTCATTTCTTTGAGTCACTACACACTGAGTTTTGGGGGGCAGGAATTGCTCTTTATTTTTGAGATCCCACTATCTAGCATTGTACCTGGGCCTAGTTTGGTAAATCTCTTACTGGGCTTTCAAAGCCTTGCTAGACCCACCTCTTCTCCCCTTGCCAACCCCAAGTCACACTGGTCTTCTTTTGTATGCAGGAAATGTCTGCACTTCTTTCTCTCCTTTTTAACTGCTGAGAGGCCTTCCTCTGCCCACTCTCTTCACCTCTCTAACATCCTCTTATTTACATTTTAATTAAAATGTCTTCCTGTAGCTATTTTCCTCCCTGACTGCTTGAGGGTTGGCCACCACTATGAACAACACAGTAACTATCTGGACCAGAAAGCTCACAACCAATAGACTACTACTTCAATGGAAACAAATGATCATCAACATCCTTCACTCTTGGAAAGCAATAGTACCTAAGACAGAAATTCCGGAAAAACTAGCCAAAATGTACAAGACCACACCAGATGTCATCTTTGTATTTGGATTCAGAACCCATTTTGGTAGTGGCAAGATAACTAGTTTGGGCATGATTTATGATTCCTTGAAATACGCAAAGAAAAATTAACCCAAACATAGACTTTCAAGATGGCCTGTATAAAAAGAAAAAGACCTCAAGAAAAGAGTGAAAGAAATGTAAGAACAGAATGAATGAAGTTAGGGGAATTGTAAAGGCCAATGTTGGTGCTGGCAAAAAGGAATAAAGATTCATCAGTGACTTTATCTGTGGTGACTGAGCAGATTTTTCATGAGAGGACTAATAAACAGAACTGTTTGTGATAAATAAAAAATGTTTTTTCCTCTAGAGAAGCAAGCCTTCTTTAACCTCTGACTTAATCAAGCCTTCTGTTATATCTTTAGTAAACACTTTCACCATCAACATTAAGTCCATAATGATTTATTTTATTGTTTTCTAAGATTTATTTGATTGTTTTGAGATGTGTGTGAGAGAGAGAAGGGGAGAGCCCAGAGCAGTCTCCATAGTTGTATATCATTAGTTGTGACATAGTTTCATTTCACATAGGTGGACGTGAGGCCATGCAGGGTGGGAACCAAACAGGAAGCCTCCCTCTTGAGAAGCAAGAACTTTAGCCACAGGGCTAGATGGTTACCAGTTGTGCCACAATTCAGCATATGGATTTAGCTCGGTCTGGGGGGCCCAGAATTGAACCCTGGACCTAGTAATTGTGAGGCAAGTGCTCAACCAGCTGAGATATCCTGGCATGCCTCATAATGATTTATTCAATGTCTGTCTTCCCTCCTAGGAGGGCTGCACTAGCTCTGTTTCTTTCACTATTGTCTAGTGATATTGCCTAGCCTACCTGATACAAGTCAGAGACTGAATGCATATTGTTGGGATAAATTGATAGGGCTGCCAGACAGAATACATAACACTGAGTTAAATTTTAATTTCAGAAAATCAACAAATACTTTTAATATAAAAGTGTTTCAAATATTATATAATATGAATCTAACAACCTTAAAATTGATAAAGTGGGGAAGCTGGGATGGCTCAGTGGGTTAAGCACTCACTTTGCAGTGCCAGGGACCAAGGATTGAATCCCGGTCCCGCCCGTGTGGAACCACATACTGAACAGGGAGCTCCCCCAGTTCAGTTCTCTCTCTGTCTCTGTCTCTGTCTCTGTCTCTGTAGCTCTCTCTGTGTCAAAAAATAAATAAATAAATAAATAAAAATATATTTAAAATTGATAAAGTACAGAAAGCATTTATCAAAGTGAGGATTTAAAAAAATAATTCATATTTAAAATGCTATTTTCTTTTCTGTTGTCAAGCAAACTGCTCTTCATTCAATAAGCATCTATGGAGTCCTAATACTGTGTATTAGGATCTGGTAATATAAACATGAAAACACAACCTCAATCCTTGATGGGCTCATCATATTTAGAGTTCTTAAATTACAACTGGTCATTTTAATCATAGATACTCAAAATATTTTTGTTAATATATTGTAATGCTCAAAGTATCAATGTTAGATACACAACTATACTTCCTCATGGACACTCTTTGTACAGATATACAACAATATCTGTACTAAGTGTAGCTAGAAAATGATAAACCTTATAGAGTTTAAAATAGAGTAAACTTTACCAAATTTTGGTCACAGAATAGAAGTTAAATTTCTCATCTGAAAATGCAGATGAGAAGCTCCAGTGGCGCAATCGGTTAGCGCGCGGTACTTATATGAAAATGCAGATGAAATGACATTGTTGAAAAATTTGTACTCAAGAAGTAAAAGAGAGACATATCATTAAACAAGAAAAGCATTCAACATACACAGGAACAATCCTCCCATATGGCAAGAAAAGGACAATGGGCACATTTTGAATGACTAAACTTTGAGGGAGACTAAACTTTTAAACCTAAAATCTGGGAAAGCCAGAATGGCTCAGCGGGTTAAGCGCTCGCTTTGAGGCCCCGAGGACCAGGGATCGAATCCCAGCTCCGGCCCAGGCGGACCCACATGCTGAACTGGGGAGTTCCCACAGTTCAGTTCTCTCTCTCTCTCTCTCTCTCTCTCTCTCTCTCTCTCTCTCTCTCTCTCTCGTCAAAAGTAAATAAATAATAATAAATAAATATTAAACCTAAAATCTAAACTAAGAAATTGGTCTTGCAGGGAAAGTGTAGTCATCACCTGACTGACCATCTTGGGGTCCATACTGTTGCCCTGACTTCCTGCCCTGGGAGGTCATGCAAATAAAGCAAATCATGCAGTCCCGGAATTTCTGAGTTCAAGGTTTTTCTGTAGAGAGAAGTAACCTTTTTATACAAAAGCACTATTCTCACTAGTTGTTGGGGCAATCCATACAGTTCAGAGTAGATTTTGGATTTTAAAATTAAATAGAATCTGAGATTTCCTCGAATAGAATTTTTTTCCAGCTGTATTAATATATAATGACATTAGAGTAGAATTTTATCCACCAAAATGATAAGAGTGTAGTGCAGGGGTGGCCAACAAGTCGATCGTGGTCGACCGGTCCATTGCGAGGAAAATTTTGGTCGATCGTCGATTGCTCGCAATGTCTGGGGTGGAATTCCGTGTACCATGGACTTTGAAGCGATTGTAGAAGACAAAACTTTCTAGCAATAGTTTAATGCATTCTGGGAGTTTGGCAAGGTCATAAATTCCTAGAATTCTGACAGCCTGACACTGTGATCTCCGCCCACCCAGACAATACATTTTGACTTATGTGTTACACTTGTCACCAGATGCAACGCGTGAACGCAACAGTTACGACTCGACTCATTGAAGAACACAGTCAGTCAGCTTGAATATTTGGTAGTGTCATATGGTAGCTTCTTTTCTTTTCTATTAACAGTATTATTATCAATCAATATTATTTATCCTCGGTGACCACGTTGAGTTTCCATTTTTCTTCTGTTTAAAATGTAAGTACCTTTTCTGTTTTAAATTAAATTGCTTTTCTTACCTATCTATTTACTTGATAAGTGAGCATTCTCGGCAACAGATCTCTAAACTGCGGTCATTACACTGAGAGAAAAATAAGGGACAGTATTACAAATATATTAGGAATAACAATAATTCTATTTAAATTAAGAAGTTAGTATTGTAAACTGTAATAAATATATTGTAACTTTAACATACTTCTTGTAAATTTGAATATATCTATATTAGATTTTAATATACTTGTATTGTTGTCCCCGATCGTAATGTGCAGTATTGTTATTATTTCTCTCAATGTAACGGAGATAATTGCCGCAGTTCATGAGTTTTTGAATTTTCTAGGAAAATATTTAATTCAATATTTATTCTTTAAATTGTCATATTTCTTTGCATTCTAGTATACCCATGAACATGAGTAGTAAACTGAAAAAATCGAAAACTTATCACTTCAATGAAGAATGGGAACTC
>PVKE010025354.1:0-23112 GCA_004027555.1 Craseonycteris thonglongyai | reverse complement strand
TGGCATTAAGATTGCTGTCTGCTTGTGGTGGAATGGGATGAGAAGAGAGGCAGCAATAACATAAGTTTGCTGCCCAGGCCAGACTGAATTACACTCTGGGGTTCTGACAGTTGGTGTGTGGGTTGAGGGGAATGAGGCATATAGCTGTTTGCACAGTCACTGGAGGAAGGGACACCAGCAAGTGACATGGGCTCCACAGTAGATGCTGCTGTAGGAGCTGCATTGTTTTGGGAGTCAGTCACACAACAGAGCAGGAGGATAGTGGGTTATGTGGACAAGAGGGCATGTCACAACCATGGATACCAAGGTGCAGAGAAGAGAGGACACATATTACTCCAGTCAGAGTGAAGAGTACACAAGCCAGGAGCCACTCTCAGTTGTGGTTATGGCACACCCAGTGCTTGGGCCAAGTTGTAGCCTTCTGGCTGACCAGAGCTCAAAGTAGGACAGCACAACCTCCATCATGAAAACATGGGGCCTTGTATTTCTAACCTTCAGAAAAAGATAGGACTGTTTCTGGCTTGAGGCAGTAACAACAGATGGAATGACAGTGTGTCAAGTCAGGGAGAGTAAAAAAAAATGATTTTTACAGAAAGCCTCTCTTCGCGTCAGGGATGCCCACACCATGGCCCTTTTTGCGGCATAGGGTGGCAGGGATAAATGGAAAGATGTGGTAACACAACCTCTGTGTTTGTTTCCTCATTCTCCTTCTATTTTTTTCTCCCAACCACAGACTTTGTTTATTCTATTCAGAACTTTTGTGGGAATAAAGGTGCCCAACTAGAAACAATTTCCCAGTCCTGAAGGTCAAAAGATACCCGACCCAACTTTCTAAATCCAAAACTAAATACAGTGACCCCTCGTTTTTCGCAGTTAATGGGGACCAGAACCTTCCGCGAAAGCTGAAAAACCGCGAAGTAGTATTTCCCCTAGGAATTTTCGTGTATGTGGGTACAAGAATGTTTTAAATATGTAAACAGTATTCATACTCTACTCATTTAAGACAAAAATTACAACAGTATACGTATTTACCTAAACGTGTCAGTGCTAATTAATAAGGTTAATGACAAAACCTTATACAGTAATAAACATGAATCAACATTGCTTTCTGAGAGAGGCGAAGAGTCTTGTGTTGGTGGCGGAGGAGAGGCTCTCACTTGACTCGTAGAAGCTTTAGACTCACTCGGAGACTCTTCTGCTGGAGGCGCTGATGGTAGAGCCGGGGGCTTTACCTTGGAGAGAAACATGGTGATGGGTAGTTGTTGTCTTTGTTTTTTCTTTTCCTTCAAAATTCCCCTGTACAAGGACATAACCCTGTCAACGCAATTGCTGAACTCGATAGCTCGAACCATATTGTCGTCAATGTCTTATGCAAATTGTTGCATCGCTCTTGCCATGTTGCACTCGTACTCTCATTGGTTGATGTTGCACCGGAAACCAATCACGCACCTTTATGAGAGCCCGTGGTATGTACTCTGAGTCAACTCATCTCTTTGTTTGACATGCAGGGATCCTTCTCTCGCGCGCATCAACATGAAACAACGCTCCTTTCCGCAATGTGGCTGCTGACATGGTTGTATTTTTTCATTTTTATTTTTTGATGAATATTTTGGAAAAACCCGCGAAGCACTGAAGCCGCAAAACATGAAGCACGAAGTGGCGAGGGAACACTGTACCAGCAAAGAAATCACCCAATAAGCTAGAGCTGAGGTGCTCTTTCTTTGACTCTCATCTTTCTGAAGATCAATCCCGGGTTAGGGGAAAAGATGCTATGGAAACACAGCTTCCTAATCTCCACCTGAGCCAATCAGCTTGACCACAGCCCCACCTGCCTTCATTCAAGCACAGCATTGGCACTTACTGCAAGCCTAGGGCTCTAGACCACTAAGGCCAACAGGCCATATGAGCAGAGAGATGAGGACAATGGGTGAAAAACTGCTGTTAGAAGAAAAAACAGTCCTGAGGACATAAGGCCTGTCCAGTGAATCTGGGTCCAGAAATAAATTTCTGCATCTCTCTCTCAGAACCTAACCCTAACTGCAGCCCTAATCCTAACCGTCACCCTATCCATAACACTATTCCTAAAATTAATTCTAATGCTAACCATAACCATAACTCAAGCCTCCACTTTAGCTCTAAAAGTAACCTTGGGGAAGCCGGGATGGCTCAGTGGGTTAAGTGCTCACTTTGCAGCGCCAGGGACCAGGGATTGAATACGGGCCCTGGCCCGTGTGGAACCATATGCTGAACTGGGAGCTTCCCCAGTTCAGTTCTCTCTCTGTCTCTGTATCTCTCTCTCTCTCTGTCAAAAAGAAAATAAATAAATAAATTTAAAAATATATATTAAAAGTAACCTTAATGCTAAACCTACCCTAGCCATATCCCTACCCTAACAGTAATCCTAGCACTAGCCCTAGTCTTATTCCTAACCCCAAGTGTAACAATAACCCTATCTCTAGCTATAACCCTAATCCTAATCAGAACAGTAAATCTAATCCCAATCCTAACACTAACAGTTACCCCTAACCCTAATCCTAAACCTAGCCCTAGCACTAACCTTAAACCTAACCTTATTTTAAGCTCTAACTCTCACCCTAACCCTAAAAGTAACACTAACCCTAACACTATACCTAATCCCATTTCTAGTCCTAACCCTAACAACAATGCAAGCCCTAATCCTAAACTTAACCATAATCCTAACACAAGCCCAAACCATCACCATAATCCTAACCCTAACACTAACCCAAACCTGAAAACTAACCGTAACAGTAACCCTAATCATAAACCTTACCCTAGCCTTAGACCCAGCCCTAATCCTAACCCTAATTCTAAAGGTAACACTAATCCTAACACTAGCCCAAGCCCTATACATAACCCTAACTCTAAACCTATCCATAGCTCTAACCCTCATTCTAACAGAAAATTGAACCCTAACTGTGACCCTAACAGTAACACTAAACCAAACCCTAGCCCTAGACCCAGCTCTAATCTTTAACATAACAATAACCCTAACACTAAACCTAGCTCTTGCCCTTGCCCTCACCTTCAACATGAACCTAACCCTAAGAGTAACCATAACCATAACTGTAAACCTAACCTTATTCTTAGAGCCAGTCCTGAACTTCAACCTAATCCTACAAATAACCCTAACCATAACCATAACACTTGTCCAAGCTCGATCTCTAGCCATAACCCTAACCCTAACCTTAACCATAACCCTAGCATTAGCTACAGCCCATTCTCCAACACTAACCCTAACCATAGACCTAAACCTCACTCTAAACCTGACTCTAACCCTAGCAATTCTTCCTCAACCTAACCCTAAACCAAACCCTAAACCAAACCCTAACCTTAACCCTGTACCTTAGCCTAGACCTATCTAAAGCTCTAAGCCTAACATGAACTTGAACAATAATTCTAAACCTAAACTTGACCAGAGCCTTAGCCCCCGCCCCAGCCCCAACCCTAACCCTAACTCTCACAGTAACCCTAAACCTAAACCTAAACTTAAAGCTAAAGGTAATGCTAACTCTAACCCTAGCCTTAGCCACAGCTCTAATTCTAATCCTAACAGTAACTGTAACACAAACCCTAACCATAGCCCTAACCCTAATACTAACAATAACCATAATCCCAGCCGTAGCCCTCACTCTAACCCTAACCCTAACAATAAGTCTAACACTAACCTTAACCCTAACCCTAACCCTAACCCTAACCCTAACCCTAACAGTAACCCCAACCCTAGCAATAGCTCTTGCCCTTAACCTAACCCTAAACTTAAGGGTAACCCTAATCCTCAACCTAAACATAGCCCCAGCCTTACACTTAGCCAGAACAGTAAAAGTAACCCTAATGCTAACCCTAACCCTAACCCTAGCCCTAGAAGTATATCTTAATCCTAACCCAAAATATATCCCTAACCTTAAATCCAACCTCTCCCCAAGCCAATCCTAGGTATGAACCCTAAACCTAACCCTAAATTTAATCCTAAACCTAATCATAGCTTTAGCTGTAGCCCTAACTCCAATCCTAACCCTAACCCGAACTTTAACCTTAGTCCTATCCATTACCCTAACCCTAAACCTACCCATAGCCAGCATCCTAACCCTAACCCTATCCCTAACTCTAACTCTGAACCTAACCTGAATAGTAACTCTAACCTGAATCATACCCCTTCCTCAATATCTAGCCCTAGCCCTAACCCTAACCCAAAAAGTAACCTTAACCCTAACACTAAACCTTAACTTAGACCTATCTAAAACCCTAAACTTAACCCTAACAGTTACAAACCATACAGTTTCCTTCGTTCCAGGCCTAAACCTAATCCTAACTCTAACTCTTACAGTACCCCTAAACCTAAACCTAAACTTATCCTTGGCCCTAGCCATAGCTCTAACCCTAACACTGACCCTAGCCCTAACCATAGCACTAACCCTCACCGTAATCCAACCCCAAATGCTATCCCTAAGAGTAACCCTAAACTTAACCTTAAGAGTAACCCTGGGGAAGCCGGGATGGCTCAGTGGGTTAAGCGCTCACTTTGCAGCGCCAGGGACCAGGGATCGAATCCCGGCCCTGGCCCGTGCGGAGCCATATGCTGAACTGGGAGCTCCCCCAGTTCAGTTCTCTCGCTGTCTCTGTCTCTGTATCTGTCTCTCTGTCAAAAATAAAAATAAATAAATAAAAATATATTTAAAGAGTAACCCTAATTCTAACCAGAGCCACATCCCCAGCCCTAACACTAACCCTTAGACCTAGCCCTAGCCCTATACCTCACCCTAAATTTCACCTTAACACTAACCTTAACAATAACCATAACCCTAACCCTAACAGTATCCTCAACCATAACCCTAACCCTAAACTTAGCCCCAGTCCTAAACCTAAACATAACCCTAAGAGTAAACATAACCTTAACACTAATCCTAACTCATGCCCTACCTCTACCCTTAACACTAACACTAGCAGTAACCCTAACCTTAAAGCCAACCCTAAGAGTAACCCTAACCTTAACCCAAACCATAACCTTAACAGTAATCTTAATTCTAAACTTAACCCTAGTCTTAGCCCCAGCCCTAACTCTAACACTAACCCTAACCCCAACTCTAAACCTTAGGCTAACCCTAAACCTAAACCTCACTCTAAACCTAACCCTAGTCCTAACCTTTCACCCTCATTCTAACCCTAACAGGAACAGTAACATTAACTGTATACCTAAATCTTATTCTAGCCCTATCTAAAGCTCTAACACTAATCCTAACCCAAACAGTAATCCTAAACCAAAACCTAACCCTAGCCTTAGTCCCAGCCCTAACCCTAACCCTAAAGCTAACAGTAACCCTTACCCTAAACCTAAGGGTAATGCTAACCCTAACCTTAGCCCTAGCCTTAACCTCAGCCCTATTTCCAACCCTAACAGGAACTCTAACCCTAACCCGAACTCTAGGCCTAGCCTTAACCCTAACAATAACCCCAATCCTAGCCCTAGCCCTCACCCTGACTTTAAGCCCAACCCCCAAAAAAACTCCTAACCCTAATTCTAACTGCAACTCTAAACCTAACAGTAACCCTAACCCTAACTTTAGCTTTTGCCCAAGCCCCAAACCTCACCTTGAACCTAACCCTAACTGTAACCTTAACACTAATCCTAAGAGATACCCTAACCCTAACACTAGCCATAACTCTACCTCAACCTCTAGCCCTAACCCTAATCCTAACTCTAACCCTAACCCTAAGTGTATCTCTAACACTAACCATAGCCTTAGTTCTATCTCTAGTCCTACCCAGACCATAACACAACAGTAACCCTAATACTTATCCTAGCCCTAACCCTAGCCCTATACCTAACTCTAACCTCAGGCCTAGCCCTCTCCCTAAACCTAATCTTAAGAGTAACCATAACCCTAACAGTAACCCTAAACCTAACCCTAGCCTTATCCACTGTTCTAAACCTAAACTTCACCCTAAGTTAACCCTAACACTAATAGTAACTATAACTCTAGACATAATACTAAACCTAAACCTAACTCTAACAGTAAACCAAGCCCTGACTATAACCCGAGACTTACCCCTGCTCTAACTCTAAACCTAACCAAAACAATAAACCTAAACCTAACCCTAACTCTAACATTTATGCTAGCACTCTGAAGCTGAAAACATAAACCTAAATCTAACCCTAATCCTAACAGTAACCCTAACCCTACCCTAATTTTAATCCTAGCCTTGTCCACAGCCCTACCCCTAACCATAAACCTAACCCAAACCCTAGCCCTAACACTAACCTTAAATCTAACCTTAACCTCAGACCTCTCCCTAAAACTAACCCTAACAGAAACCATAACCCTAAACCTAACAGTATCTCGAATCCTAACCCTAACTTTACCCATACATTCAGCTCTAACCCTAACCCTAATTGTAGCAGTAAACATAACCCTAACCCTAAACCTATCCTTAAACACAGGCCTAAACCTTAACTTAACCCTACCAGTAACCCTAACCCTAACAGTAATTCTAATCCTACCCATAAACCTAAATCAAAACATAACCCCAACAATATAACCCTAATCCTGAACCTAACCTAAGACTTAACAAATGTTCTATTCCTAAACCTAACAGAAACAATAATCATAACCCTAAACTTTATGCTAGCTATATCTCAAGTACTAACCCTAACTCTAACCCTAACAGTAATCACAAATCTAACTCTAACCATAGCCTTAATATTAACCCGAAACCTAACCCTATCCCTAGCACTAGCCCTAAGCATAACTCTAACCTTAGCCCTAGTCCTCACCCTAAACTTAAACCTAACCCTAAGAGTAACCCTGACAGTAATCCTAACTCAAACCCTAGCCCTAGCCCTAACAGTAACTCTAACCATAACCCTAACCTTAAACCTAGCACCAGCACTCACCTAAAACATTACCCGAGCTCTAGCCCTCAACCTAAACTGAACCCAAACAATAACCCAAGCCCTCACCCTAAATCGAGTACTATTTTGAGCCCTAACCATATCCAGAAAAGTAGCCCTGAACCTACACTTAACCCTAACCCATGTCCTAGCCATTACACTGAACTTAACCCTAGACTTAATCTTAAAATTAAAAATAACCCAAACCCTAAGCTTAACATTAAGAATAATCTTAACCCTAACCTTAACCCTAAACCTAACACAGGCCCAGCCCTAAACCTAACCCTACTATTAATTTTAATTCTAACCCTAACATTAACCCTTATCGTAACCAGAACCTCAAACTTAGCCCCAGTCCTAACCCTAACTCTAACCCTAAGAGTAACTCTAAGCCTAAACCTAACCCTAGCCCTAGTTCTATCTCTAGCCTGAGCCCTAACACTAACCCTAACTCAAATGGTAACCCTAAACTTAAACATAACCTTAAATCTAGCCCTAAAACTCACTGTAACCCGAACAGTAGCATTAGCTCTGACAGTAATGCTAACCTTAATTATAAGCTTAAGAGTAACTCCAGATCTAACCCTAAATCAAGCCCTATTTCAAGCCTTAACTCAAACACTAACCCTAACAGTAGCCCCAACCCTAAACCTAAACCAAGCCCTAACCCTAGTCTTAACCTTAAACCTAACCCTCACACTTACAGTAACAGTAACCCTAACCCTAAATGTAATCCTAGCCCTTGCACAATCTCTAGCCCTAACCCTAAACCAAACAGTAACCCTAACCCTAACTCTTACCCTAGCACTGTTTAAACCCCAAATTCTAACCCAAACCATAACCCTAACATTAATCCTAACCCAAACCCTTACTATAGACTTTGCTCCAACCCTAATCCTACCCTAAGAGTAACCCAAAACATAATACTAATCATAATCATACCCCTATTCTTAACCCTTTCCTTTATGCCAGCCCTAACCCTAGCCCTCACCCTAAACCAAAACATGACCCTAACCCTAAGAGTAAACCTAATCCTAACAGTAAACCTAAAGGTAACCTTAAGACTAACTTCAGAACAAGCTCTAACCTACCCTTCACCTTAACCCGAACACTAACAGTAACCCTAACCCTAACCCTAAACCTAACCATGCATAGCCTTATCCCCAAACCCAACTTTAACACTAACAGTAATCCTAACCCTCAACCTAAACCTTGTCCTCACTCTGACCCTAACCGTAAACCCATCTCTAGTCCTAGCTCTAACTGAAATGTTAATAGTAGCCCTAACAGTAACCCTACTTTAATCATAACCCTAGTCTTAACCTCAGACCTAACCCAACTTTAACAGTAACCCTAACAATAACCGTAACCCTAACAGTAGCCGACCCATAACCAGAACCCTAGCCCAAGCTCTCATTGTAAACCTAACCTTAACCCTAAATAACCCTTACCCTAACCGCAAACCTGATCTGAAACCTAAACATAGCCTTAGCCCCAGCCCTAAACCTAACAGTATCACTATGCCTAACCATAACCCTGGCCCCCACTTTAACCCCAAAGCTGGCCCAAGCCCTAACCTTATCCTTAATCCGAACCCTAAACCTAGCCCTCACACTAACCCAAAACTTAACTCTAAACCTAACAGTAACCCTAACACTAAACCTAACCCTAAACCTAGCCCTAGACCTAATACTAACCCTTTCCCTAACAGTAAACCTAGTCCTCTACCTAACCATAACCCTAATGGTAATCTTATACCTAAACCTAACCATAACCTTAGTCTGGGGCCTAAACTTAACACTAAACCTAACAGTAACACTAATCTAAACCCTAACCCGAATGCTAGTCCTAGTCCTCACTCTGAACCTAACCCTTGTTCTATTCCAAACCCTAATCCTAACTCTAAAGGTAACAGTAACCCTAAACCTAAACCTAACACTAGCCCTGGCCCTCATTCAAAACCTCAACCTCAACATAGCCCTCACTCTAAATACAATCATAACCCTAAACCTAACAGTAATCCTAACCCTAACCTTAACTGTAGCCTTAGCTCCAACCCTAGCCCTAACCCTAACAGGCACCTTAACCCTAGCTCTAGCTGCAGCTCTAACTCTAAGACTAACCCTAACAGTAACCCTAAACCTAACCCTAAAACTTAACCCCAGCCCTAAACAAAACCCTAACAGCAACCCCAAACCTAGCCTTAATCCTAACCTTAACACAAACCATAATAGTAACACTAAGCCTAACACTAGCCCTCACCCTACCCCTAAACCTATCCCTTACCTTAACCCTAACCCTAACTCTAAACACAACCCTAATCTTAAAATGACCATAACCATAAACCTAGCCTAACATTAAGCCTAACAGTAACCCTCACCCTACCCTTTACTGCATCCCTCATCCTACACCTAACCCTAACACTAACACTCACTTTAACCATAATCGTAACTCTAAATCTAACCCTAACAGTAGCCCTATTCCTAACCCTAACCCTAAAGCTAACCCTAACCTTAACCCTATCCTCAACCCTAAGGGTAACACTAAACATTACTCTAACAGAAAACCTAATCCTAAACCTAACCTTACCCCTTGCCCTAAACCTAACCCTTATCTTAATTCTTAACTTGGCCCAAGACCTCATCCTTACCCTAACCCTGACCCTAATCCTAAACCTAAACCTAAACCTAACCTTAACCTTTAACTTAACCCTAACAGTAACCCTAACCATAACAGGAACCCTAACTTTATCCCTAGTTAAAGCCTTATACAAAACCATAACCATAACCATAACCATAACGCTAACACTAACTCTAATTCTATGCATAACCACATCTCTTGTACTAACCCTAACCATAACCGTAATCCCAACCTTAACTCTAACCCTTGCCCTCACTGTAACCATAAATTATACATATTAACCCTCACTTTAACCCTAACAGTAAACCCAAACCTTAACTCTAACCCTAGCCTTAGCACCAGCCTTAACACTAACCTTGAGAGTAAACCCAACCCTAACCCTAATTCTAAACCTACCCCTAGACAGAACACTAACCTTAATGTCAAATGTAACAATAGCAGTAAACCTTCACCCAAAACTGAAGCTTAGCCCTACATTTATCTCTAGACCAAAACCTAATATTAACCCTTAATTAAACCACAACCCTAACCCTAGATTTAATCCTTTCCCTAGCCCTAGCCTGAAACCTGGTGCTTAACCTAACTCTAGCAGTAACCATAAACCTAGCCATAGCTCTATCTCTAGATTTAACCTTAAATTTAACCCTTAACCAAACTGTAACCCTAACCATTACCCTAACACTATCTCAAGTCCTGATCATTACCCTAACCCTAACTGTTATCCTAACCCTAACCCTAAGGGTAACCCAGTCATAAACCTAACATTAGAGGTAGCCCCAGCTCTAACCATAACCATAACCCAAACAGTAATCTTAACACTAATATTAATTCTAGCCATAGTCATAACGCTAACTCTATCCCTCACCCTGACCCTAACAGTAACTCTAACCCTAAACAAAACCTTAAGCTTCAACTTAACTATAAGAGTAACCCTAACCCTATCCCTACTTCAAGCCATAAATCTAATCATACCCTTAAGAGAATTGCTAACCTTAACTCTATCCATAACCCTATCTCTGTACTAACCTTAACCCTAACCTTAACAAAAACCCAAACCCTGAACCTAGACCTAACACTCACCCTAACACTCACCTTAGAATTAGACCTCAATTTAACTGTAACCCTAACCCTAGACCTAGCGCTATCTCTAGCCCTAACTCTAAGCCTAACATTGAACCAAACAGTAATCCTAACCCTAACCTTAAACTTTACCTTAGCCCTATATAAAGACCTAACCCTAACCATGAGCCCAAGAAGAATATTAACCCTAACCCTAACCATAGACTTATCCCCAATCCTAACACAAACCTTAATCCTAACAGTAACCATAAACCTAACCATAATCCTAACCCTAATCCAAGCCATAGTCCTCACCCTAAACCTAAACCTAGCCCCTGCACTGAACAGAATGCTAACCCTTCCCATAATTGTAAACCAAACGCTAGCAGTAACCTTAACTCTAACCCTAATCTTAACCCTAACAGTAATCCTAAATTTAGCGCTAACCCTAGCCTTAGCCTCAGAACTAAACCTAACCCTTCCCTGAACAGTGGCACTACAGCTGATACTAATCTTAACCCTAGGCCTAGACCTAGCCACAACCCTAACCCTAAACCTAACAGTAACCCTATCCCTAACCCTAAGGGTAACACTTTCCCTAATTCTAATCCTAGTCCTAACATAACCCTATACTTAGTCACAACCCTAACCCTAACAGTAACACTAACCATAGTCCTAGCTGTATCTCTCATCCTAATCTAAACCCTAACCTTAACTCAAACAATACCCCTAACCCTTACCTTAACTTTTAACCTAGCTCTTTTTAAAGACCTAACCACAACCCTCACATTAACCCTAACTGTAATGCTAATCCTAAACCTAACCCTAGCCTTCAACCTACCCTAGCCCTCACCATAACACTAACCTTAGAACTAACCTGAACACAAAAACTAACTAAAACCCTAATCCTAACCAAAACCCTAAGAGTAACCCCAGGCCTAATCCTTACTCTAGCCATATTTCAGGCCCAAACCAAAACCACAACCCTAACTTTAAACCTAAACCTAACCTTAGCCATAACTGTTACCCTAACCTTAAACCTGGCCCTCGCCCTAGTCTTAACACTAATCTTTACCATAACCCTAACAGTAAACCTAAACCTAAACCTAACTATAAAACTATGCCTCACCCTAACAGTAACCCTAGCCCTTAGCCTAGCTTTTGCCCCAGACTTAACTCTAACAGTAACTCTAACCCTAACCCTAAACACTAACACAAGCCCTAATCAAAACCCTAACTGCAACCCTAAACCTAGCATTAATTCTAACCCTAAGCCAAACCATAAGAGTAACCCTAAGCCTAACACTAGACCTCACCTTAACCCTAAACCTAACCCAAACCCTAACCCTAAAAATACCTTTAATCTTAAGCATAACCGTAACCTTAAAAATAACCCTAAACCTCACAGTGATCATAACCAGAACCTTAAGGTTAACCCAGCTCTAAACCTAATGGTAGACATAGCCCCAGCCCTAACTGTAACCATAACCCAAAACGTTAACCCTAACACTAATACTAATTCTACCCCTAGCCATACCCCTATTTCTATCCCTATCTCTAATCCTAAAGATAACTCTATCCCTAAACATAAACATAACCTTAACCATAGCCATCACCCTAACTTTTAACTTCAACATAGGCCTAGCCTTAACCTAACATTAAACCTTACCGTAACCCTAACCCTAAACCTAACTCTAAACATAAACCTAACCCTAAACCTAAGCCTAAATTTAAAAAAAACGCTAACCCTAACAATAAGCCCAGATGATGCCTTAAACCCAACCTTAACAGTAATGCTAACCATAACACTCATTCTAACCCAACCCCTAGCCATAAGCATAAACCTAAATCTAAATCTAACAGGAGTTCTAACATGCACCTTAACCCTAAATGTAACCTTAACCCTCACCCTAATAATAACCCTAGCCATAGCCCTAAACCTAACCTGAACCCTAACTCTAACCCTAATCCTAACCATAAACATAGCCCTAGCCATAACTCTCTCTCTAACTTTAACCATAACCTTAAACCTAATCCAAATTATAACCTTAACCTTAAACCTAACACTGAATCATAGCTGTATACCAAGCCCGCATCCTAATGCTAACAGTAAACCTAGACCTAACCCTAACCATACCCCCTAATGGTTAGGACAAATGTTCAAGCATTAATCCTAAACATAACCCTAAAATTAACCCTAACACTAACCCTAGAGCTATCCCTCACCTTCACAATAATTCTATCTATATCCCTTTCCCTAACCCTAACCCTATCTCTAATCCTAAGAGAAACCCTAAACCTAATGCTAAACTGAACCTCAAAAGTAACTCTAAACCTAACCCTAACTCTAGACTTAAACCCAGACCTAACCCTAACCTTAACAATAACCCTTACCATAACTATTACCCTAGTTTTAGATGTATCACTATTCCTAATGCTATCCATAACCATAACCCAAACATTAACACTAACACTAACCCTAAACCTTACCTGAGCCCTAAGAGTAGCCTTAGCCCTAAACCTGACCCTAAACCTAACCCTTCCCCTAGCTCTAACCTTAACCATAGCTCTAAACCTAACCCTAACTTTAAATTGATCCCTAGCCTGCATGCTAACCCTAAGGATAACCCACACCTAACCCGAATCTTTACCCTAACAGTAACAAGTACCCCAACCCTAAACCTAGCCTTAGCCCCAGTCCTAAACCTAACCCTAATCTTAACAGTAATTATAAACATAACACCAATCCTAACCCTCGCCCTAGTTTGAACACTAACCCTAACAGTAAGCCTAATACTAACCCTAATTTTAGCACTATCTCTAGCCATAACCCTAAAGCTCACCTTAACCAAAACAGTCACCCTTATCCTAACTTTATCCCTAACTTACCGCTATCTAAAACCCTAACCCTCACTCTGTCCCTAAAACTAACAGCAATGCTAACCCTATACCCAGCCCTAACACAAACCCTAATCCTAACAGCAATCCTAACCATAAACCTAGCCTTAGCTGCTGCCTTCACTCGAATCCTAACTTTAATAATTAACCCTAACACCAACACTCATCTTAACCCTAGCTCTAGCCCTAACCCTAACTCTAAACCTAACACAAAATCCTAACCCTAAGTATAACTCTAACCCTAACCCTAAACCTAGACTTAGCCCCAGCACTACCCTTAAACTGAACCCTAACCTAAACCCTAAACCGAACACTAGCCCCAGCTCAATCTCTACAGTTAACCCTAAACCTAACCCAAAATACCACCCTAACCCTAAACCTATCCCTTACTCCAGCCGTATCCCAGGACTGAACCCTAACACTAATCCTAACAGTAATCCTAAATGTAACTCTAACCATACCCGTACTTCTAGACCCAGCCCTAAACCTAACACTAGCCCTAACCCAAACCTTAACCCCAGCCCTCACCCTAAACCTAATTATAACATTAACACTAACTCTAACATTAATGCTTACAGTAAAATTAATCCTAACCCTTAGAGTAACCATAAACCTAACCCTACCCTTCACCACAACCCTAACCTTAAATGTAACCCCAACAGTAACCCTAACCCTATTACTAATTGTAACTTCAGTCATAACCCTAACTGTAACTGCAAACCTCAACATAACTATAAACTTAACCCTAACACTAACCCTAACTGTAACCTTAACCCTAACCAAGACCTCACCCTAACCCTAATCATAACTCTACACTTTCAATCATTCTAGAAATACCCCTAAATCTAAACTTAACTCTAAGAGTAACCCTAGACCTATCACTATTTCAAGCATTAAACCTAACCCAGCCTTACCCATAACCCTAACCCAGCTCTACCCCTAACCCTAACCCTAAACCTAACCTAACAGTTACCCTAGCCCTAACTCTAATCCTAACACTAACCATAGTTTTAGCTCCTAGCACTAATTCTAACACTAATTCTAACAGTAACCTTAATCTTAACCCTAAACCTTAACCCTAGCCTTAAACAAAATGCTAAATGCAATCCTAACCCTAGCATTAATTCTAACCCTAACCCAAACCATAAGAGTAATCTGAAGCCTAACACTAGCCCTCACCCTAACCCTAAACCTATCTCTAACCCAAACCTTTAAAATAACCCTAACCCTAAACATAATCCTAAACTTGAAAAGAACCATATCCTTAATGCTAATTCAAACCCTAATTCTAAGCCTAACAGTAATCCTAACACTAACCCTCACCCTAGCTTTAGCAGCAACCCTCACCCTAAAACTAACCCTAACAGTAACTCTAATGCTAACATTCATTTCAACCCTAAATCTAACTCTAAACATAAACTTAAGAGGAGTTACCCTCATGATAACACTAACCCTAAGCCTAAACTTAACCTCAACCCTAAGAATAATCATAACCTTAAATCTAGCAGTACTCCTAACCCTAAACCTAACCATAGCCGAAGCCTTAATCCTAACCCTAACTGTAAACCTAACTCTATACTTAACCTTGACTCTAACGTTAACCCTAATCTTAATAGGTAACCTCATCCTATTACGATTTCAGTTCCTAAACCTAACCTGAATCCTGACAGTAATGCTAACCCTAACTCTGACCATAATCCCATTTCTTGAACTAACCCTAACCCTAAACCTGACAAAAAACCCAACTCTAACTGTAGCTCTCACGCTAACTCTAAATTAAACTGAAGAGTAACCGTAAGTCTAACACTAACCTTTGCCCTATCAGTAACCGAAACCCTAAACTTATAAACCTAGCCTTAGCCCCAGACCTAAACCCAACCCTAAACTTGACAGTAACCCAAACCATAACACTAATCCTAACCCTAGACTTGGTCTAAAGCCTACATCTAAAACTAACCCTAACAGAAACTCTAACCCTAAAACTAGCCATAGCTCTTCTCTAGACCTAACGCTAACTGTAACTCTTACTAAAACAGTAATCGAAACCTATACCCTAGCCCTTCCCTAGCCCTATCTCAAACCTTAACTATAACCCTAACAAGAATCCTAACACTACCCCTCATCCTAAGGGTAACCCAACCCTCAACCTAAATGTAGACATAGCCCCACCCCTATCCCTAATCCTAACCCTAACATTAACACCAACTCTACCCTAATACCTATTCTAACCCTAGCCATAACTCTAACTCTATCCCTAACACTAACCCTAAACGTAACATTAACCCTAACCCTAAACGTAGCTTTAACCTTAACAGTAACACTAACCTTATACTAATTCTAACCCTAGCCATAACTCTAATGCTAAACCTAACTCTAACCCTAAAACTATCCGTAGCCATAACTCTAAGGGTAACCCTAACCCTAAACCTACCCATAGACTTAGTCCCAGACCTTAATCTAACCTGAACACTAAAAAGAACCTAACCCTAATGCCAACCCTAGCTTTAGTTTCATTTCAAGTTTTAATCCTAACCCAAAATATAACCTTAACCCAAACCCAACCTTTACCCTAGCCCTTTCCAAGCCTGAACTCTAAAAGTAACCCTAACAAGAGTCCTAAAATGAACCCTAACAATTACCCTAGCTTTAGCCTCAGCCCTGACCTTAACCTTAGACCAAACAGTAAACCAATTCTTAACCCTAACCCTAAATATAACTTGACCCTTAGACCTACACACTGCACGTTAACCCTAGCCTTAACTCTAGCCCTCACCATAAACCTAACTCTAAAACAAAACCTTAACATAAGGGTAAACCTCATTCTAATCCTAGCCTCAGTTCAGCCCTGATCCTGACCCTAACAATTACCCTAAACCTAACCTTAATGTTAACCCTAACCTGAACAGTAACCCAAACAGTAATTTTAAACCTTACCCGAGCCTTCACCCTACCCTAGCCTTAACCCTGATGCTAAACCTAAACATAGCCCTAGCCTTCACCATAACCCTAAAGCTAACATTAACCCTAACCCTAACCTTAGCCCTAAAATTAACACTAAACCTAATACTAATTCTAACCCTAGAAATAGCCCTAACTCTAATGCTAACCGTAACTCTAAGAGTAAACCTAACCCTATTTAAAACCTTTTTCCTAGATGTATGTCTAGCCCTAACCCTGAACCTAACATTAACTGAAATAGTACACCTAACTTTAACCCTAAGAGTAAATATTGCCATAGCCCTAACCCTAGCCTTTGTCTTACAGTCTGACCCTAGTCCTAACAGTAAACCTTACTCCAGACCTATAATAAGCCCTAACCCGGGGAAGCCGGGATGGCTCAGTGGGTTGAGCGCTCACTTTGCAGCTCCGAGGACTGAGGATCGAATCCCTGCCCCGGCCCCGGCCCGTGCGGACCCATATGCTGGACTGGGGAGTGCCCCCAGTTCAGTTCTCTCTCTGTCTCTGTATATCTCTCTCTCTCTGTCAAATAAATAAATAAATAAATAAATAAATAAACTTTAAAGCCTTAACCATAACCCTAACTGTAATGCTAACCCAAAACCTAACAATAGACCTATCCCCATACCTAACCGAAAACCTAACTCTAAGAGTAACAATAACTCTAACCCTAACCAAAGCCATACCACTCACCTAAGAGTTAACCCTATTCCTCACAATAAACTTAACTCTAACCCTGCCCCTAAGCTTAACCCTAACCATAACAGTAACCTGAACCCTAATCCTAAACCTCAACCTAACCCTAAACTTAAGAGTAACCTTTAACTTAACACTAAACCTAGCCTTAGCCTCAGGCCTAAACCTAATCCTTACTGTAAGAGTAGCACTAAATCTGGCACTAATCCTAAACCTCGCCCGATCCTGAACCCTAATCCAAACCCTAAGAGTAACATGAAACCCAACCCTAGGGGTCATGCTAACTCTAACTGTAATCCTAATCCTAACCCTGACTCTAGTCTTAGCCACAAACCTAACCCTAACACTAACCCTAACTGTAGTTCTGGCTGTATCTCTATCCCCAGCCTTGACCCTAACCGTAACCCAAACAGTAACCTTAACCATAATCTTTACCCCATCCCTTTTTCAAGCCCTAACCAGAACCAGAACCCTAATCCTAACAATAATTCTTACCCTAACCCTAAACCGAGGCTTAGCAACACCTCTAAACCTAACCGAATCCTCACAGTAATCCTAACCCTAACCTTAAACTTGGACTTAGTCCTCACCCTAAGCCTAACCTTAGACCTAGCTCTCACACTAACCCTAACTGCAACCTTAACTCTTAGAGTAACAGTAACCCTAGCCCTAACCTTAACTCTTGCCTTATTTCAAGCCCTAAACCTAACTGTAACCATAACCCTAACACTAAACTGAAACTTACCCCTAGTCATAGCCATCACTCTAACCCTAACCCTAAACCTACACCTAGCCCTAATGTTAACCATAACCCTTACCATAACCCTAACATAAACAGTAACTGTAATCCTAACCTTACCTATAAACTAAGCCTAACACTAACCCTAACCCCAACACTAGCTTTAGCCCCTAGCACTAACTCTAAAACTAACCCTAACAGTAACCTTAACCTTAACCCTAAACCCTAACCAAAACCCTAACTGTAACCCTAACCTTAACATTAACACTAACCCTAAATGAAGCCATAAGAGTAACACTAAGCCTAACACTAACACTCACTCTAACCCTAAACCTATCTCTTACACTAACCCTAAACATAACCCTAACCCTAAAGCTAATCCTAACTCTAGTCTAAACCTAAGTCTAACAGTAACCCTAATGCTAACACTCACTCTAGCTTTAGCAGCAACCCTCACCCTAAAACTAACCCTAACAGTAACCCTAACTCTAACACTCATTTTAACCCTAACTCTAACTCTAACTCTAAACCTAACCTTAAGAGTAGCCCTATTCCTAACACTAATCCTAATGCTAACACTAACCCTAACCCTAAACTCAAACCTAAGAGTAACCCTAACCCTAGCAGTAATTCTAACCCTAACCCTAATCTTAGACGAAGTCCTAATCCTAACTCTAATCCTAACCATGACCCTAACCTTACCCTTAATGTTGACCCTAACATTATGGACACACTCAATGGTTTGGTGGTTACCAGGATAGGGGGGAGGAGCGGGGGGACAGTTGTGGGGGGAGGTGGGAGTGGGCACTGGATATAAGGTGATGGAAGGGGAGCTGTTACTGAGTGATGGGCACATAATACGATGCATGGATGATGTGAGGTGGACTTGTACATCTGTAAACTGTCTAATTGTTACCAACCAATGTAACCTCATCAAATATAACAATAAATTAAAAAAAAAAATGTTGACCCTATCATTAACCCTAATCCCAATGGGAAGCCTCACCTTATTCCTGTTACAATTCCTAAGCCTAACCCTGACAGTAATGCTAATCCTAACTCTATCCATAACCCAATTTCTTGAACTAACTTTAAACCTAAACCTAACAGTAAACCCAACCTTAACCCCAAACCAAACCCTAGCTTTCATGGACTGCTCAGCTGCTGTTAATCAAGGACAAACCAGCTTTTAATCAGGGATGGCCCAGCTGTTAATCAGGGATGCCCAGTGGTCATTAAGTGAGAATGGCCCAGCTATTATTAATTAGGGATGCCCAGCAGTCATTAAGGGAAAACAGCTGAGCTGTTGTTAATCAAGGACAGCCCAGCTGTTAATCAGGAATGGCCCAGCTGTTAATTATGGATGGTCCAACTGTTAATCAGGGATGCCCAGCAGTAGTTCAGCGAGGACAGCTCAGCCTTTGTTAACCAGGGACGAACCAGCTATTAATCAGAAGTGGCCCAGCTGTTAATCAGGATGGCCCACATTTTAATCAGGGACGCCCAGTTGTTAATCAAAGATTCCCAGCGGTCGTTAAGTGAGGACGGCCCAGCTATTGTTAAACAGGGACGGCCCAGCTGTTAATCAAGAATGGCCCAGCTGTTAATCAGAGATTCCCAGTTGTCGTTAAATGAGGACAGCCCAGCTATTGTTAATCAGGGATGGTCCAGCTGTTGTTAATTAGGGATGGCCCAACTGTTAATCAGGGATGCCCAGCGGTCATTCAGCAAGGACTGCTCAGCTGTTGTTAATCAGGGACGAGCCATCTGTTAACCAGGGATGGCCCAGGTATTAATCAAGGACACCCAGCAATCGTTAAGTGAGGACAGCCCAGCTGTTGTTAATCAGGGATGGACCAGCTGTTAATCAGGAATGGCCCAGCTGTTAATCAGAGATGCCCAGCGGTTGTTAAGCGAGGACGGCCCAGCTATTGTTAATCAGGGATGGCCTAGCTGTTGTTAATCATGGATGGACCAGCTGTTAATCAGGGATGCCCAGTAGTCGTTAAGTGAGAATGGCCCAGCTATTATAAATTAGGGACCCCCAGCAGTCATTAAAAGAAAATGGCCCAGCTGTTGTTAATCAAGGATGGCCCAGCTGTTAATCAGGAATGGCCCAGCTGTTAATTAGGGATGGCCCAACTATAAATCAGGGATGCCCAGCGGTCGTTCAGCGAGAACGGCCCAGCATTTGTTTATAAGGAAAGCCCAGCAGCCATTAAGTGAGGAAGTCCTGCCAGATTTCCGGCGGTTATTAAACGAGTAATGCTGGCAGTCTTAAATGAGGAATTCCTGCCGGTCATTAAATGAGGAATGCCCGCTGGTCCTTAAATGAGGAATGGCTGGCGGTTGTTAAACGAGGTATGGCTTCACAGTCATTAAGTGAGGACGACCCAGCTGTTGTTAATCAGGAAAGGACCAGCTGTTAATCAGAGATGGCCCAGGTGTTAATCAGGAATGCCCAGAGGTCATTAAGTGAGGATGGCCCAGCTGTTATAAATCAGGGATGCCCAGCCATCATTAAGCAAGGATGGCCAAGCTGCTGTAAATCAGGGATAAACCAGCTAGTAATCAGGAACGCCCAGAGGTCGTTAAGCGAGGACTTTCCTTCTGGTCATTAAATGAGGAATACTGGCATTTATTAAACGAGGAATACAGCCAGTTGTTAGAGGAATTCCTGCCAGTTGTTAAAAAAGGAATGCAACCGGTCGTTAAACGAGCAATAGGGGCAGTAGATAAACGAGGAATTCCTGGTGATTGTTAAACAAGAAATGCGGGCGATCATTAAATGGGGAGTGCTGGTGGTCATTAAGCAAGGATGGCCCAGCTGTTGTTAATCAGGGACAGCTAAACTGTTGTCAATAAGGGACTCCAAAGTGTCCTTAAGCTAGGATGGCCCAGCTGTTGATAATCAGGGATGGCCTAGCTGTTGTTAATCTGGAACAGTCCAGCTGTTAATCAGGGATGCCCAGTGGTCATTAAATGAGGATGACCCAGCTGTTGTTAATCGAGGACGCACACTGGTTGTTAAGCAAGGATAGCTCAGCTATTATTAATCAGGGACACCCAGGGGTCATTAAGCAAAGATAGCCCAGCTGTTGTTAATCAGGGACACCCAGCAGTCGTAAAGGGAGGACAGCCCAGCTGTTTTAATCAGGGAATGCCCAGAGGTTGTTAAGCAAGAAATCCCTGCCAGTTGTTAAATGAGGAATTTTGGCGGTCATTAAACAAGGAATTCCTGCTGGTCGTTAAACAAAAAATTCCGGTGGTTGTTAAGCAATTTATTCCTGCCAGTCGATAAACGAGGAACTCCCCCAGTCATTAATTGAGGTAGGCTGCTGGTCGTTAAACAAGGAAAGCTGGCGGTCATTAAATGAGGAATGCCAGTGGTCGTTAAATGAGGAAGGCCGTTGGTTGTTCAAAAAGGAATTTCGGTGGTCGTTAAACAAGGAATGCCAGTGGTCATTAAACAAGGATTTCCGACAGTCATTAAACAAAAAATTCTGGTGTTCATTAAATGAGGAATTCCACCGGTCTTTAAATGAAAATTTCCTGCTTGTTTTAAACGAGAAATTCAGCCGGTCATTAAACGAGAAACCCCGGTCCGACACCTCAAAAAAAACATGGCGGCTGCCTTGCTCCTGCCGTAGAGCAAGTCCTCCTGTTATGGAGGCCAGCTAGCAGTCCTCAGGGCCAGTGGTGGCGGCCAACTGGCTACTGCTGCATAGGCAGTCTTCTATCTAAGGAAGCCAGCTACCAGTTTCACAGGACAGTACGGCAGCAGCCTGGCTATCACTGCCAAGGAAGCCTGCTCTGACCCCTCAAGACCAACATGGCGGCTTCCTGCCTATTTCAGTGTAGCCCATCTCCGAGCTAAGGAAGACAGCTACCAGACTTAATGGCCAGTATGGCGGCTGCCTGGCTATCACCCCAAACAAAGTCCCCCAGTTACAGAGGCCCGCTCTGACCCCTCAGGCCCAACATGGCGGCTTCCATGTCTACTTCCGTATAGCCCGTTTCCTCAGCACGTGATTGGAAGCAGCTCACCCCACATGATTGGCGCCTGATTTCCACATGACTGGCAGCTGCTTGCAACGTGATCGGTGGCAACTGGTCACATGATCAGCACCTGAACCACACGTTATCATCGCCTGATTCCCACGTGATTGGGGGCTGCTCGTCATGTGATCAACGCCTGATTTCCACGTAATTGGCATGTGTTAGCCACATGAGGTTCACCAACCTGTCACGTGATCTTAGAAAACAAGGTCCAAAAATTAGATAAGACCCTGCGGGAACTCTGTGTGGAGCAACATCTGAATGGGTGTTTGTGGGCGTGGCACTGTACAGTCCTGCATTTCTCTGCAATCGGCCCTAAATAAAGAATAGAGGTGCACAGTCGGTAATGGGCTCCAACTGGATGCACATTAGCCTGGGGGAGGGAGGGGGGCACCACTCAGGTTCCCAGGGGGCATTTAAGGACTCAGTGGGGTGTCTGGAGGTACAGACCATCCCCTCATCCCTTTGCAGAATAAGCTGACCTGCTGGTCCACCATGCCTCTGCTCCTAGCCAGGCTATAGGAAGCATTACAGTGATCCCTCATTTTTCGCGGTTAATGGGGACCAGAGCCTTCCACGAAAGCTGAAACACCACGAAGTAGGATTTGCCCCTAGGAATTTTTGTGTATGCGGGTACAAGAATGTTTTAAATATGTAAACAGTATTCATACTTAACTCATTTAAGACAAAAATTACAACAGTATACGTATTTACTTAAACGTGTCAGTGCTAATGAATAAGGTTAATTACAAAACCTTATACAGTAATAAACATTAATCAACATTGCTTTCTGAGAGAGGCAAAGAGTCTTGTGTTGGTGGCGGAGGAGAGGCTCTCACGTGACTCGTAGAAGCTTTAGGCTCACTCGGAGACTCTTCTGCTGGAGGCGCTGACGGTAGAGCTGGGGGCTTTACCTTTGAGAGAAACATGGTGATGGGTAGTTGTTGTCTTTGTTTCTTCTTTTCCTTCAAAATTCCCCTGTACAAGGACATAACCCCGTCAACGCGATGGCTGAACTCGACAGCTCGAACCCTATTGTCGTCAATGTCTTGTGCAAATTGTTGCATCGCTCTTGCCATGTTGCACAATTGTTGCAGATTCTCCAGGGTAAGGCCACGCTTTTCAGTTTCTTCTTCGTCTTCCTCTTCGTTTTCTT
>PVKE010025353.1:12095-23208 GCA_004027555.1 Craseonycteris thonglongyai | reverse complement strand
TCTCTCTCTCTCTCTCTCTCTCCTCTGTCTAAATAAATAAATAAATAAAATATATATTTTTTAAAAAGTTTTAAAGAAAAAAAAAAAGAAGTAATATAGCAGAGGCCATACAGTTTTAAATTAATTATGAAAATCAAAACATACATTTTTGCCTATGAGAACATAGCAAAATTTAAAAGATTAACACAAATACACACACACTAGCATCAGAAGCATGAGAAAATGAATACTCTCATGTTAGTGGGGATTTTAACTGGTATAGACTTTTAGAGAACAAAACCTTTTGACCTATTTATTTCACAAAGATATTCACGGGTAGCATTGTTTGTCATAACAAAAAACTTGAGATAATCTAAACATCTACCAACAGTAAAATGCTTAAATAAAAATCCTTATTATAGAATATTAAGTTGCATTTCTTAAAAAATGAGGTAGATCTATATTTTGAAGCATTTCCACAATATGTAAGAAAGACAACTGCATAAGGTACATAAACTGTATAAATACACATACCGGTATATGTACAATGTTTGCAAAATTACATACAAAAAAGGGAACATACTATTTATTAGTGGTAAGAGGTCATGATATGATTAGGGGGCACTGAAATTTTATTACATTTACTTCTATAATTTAAATTTTTTCAATAAGCATGCATTACTCTATTGCCTGTATAATTTGAATAAGTAAATGCAAGGCAGAAAGCATTAAATGCAACAAGTCCATATCTGTTTTAGAAAAACAATGCAATTCACAATGAAAAAAAATTATGAGCACTGACATGGATAAAAATCACATTTTAAAGCTACTACTAGTTTTAGTAGAGGTAATCTTAAACAAACAATTTTTAAGGGCCAGGTAACACACATCAGAGGAAAATAGGGAAAGGTAATCAGTAGTTGAAGATGACTAAAATACAATGCAGTTTCATAGCTACAATGATGAACAATCATCCTCTGATTCCAAGCACTTTTCCAGAGAAAGAGGGAGGCAGGGAAAAATAAATCTTGAACAAAAAATGAACCAATCATAACCTATAGACTCCTTGCCTCCATTTAACAATAGGAATTTGGACATTATGGAATTTGTTTCAGAGCATATGACAGGTTTCATTACTACTAAATTCATAGATCTCTTAAGAATGTTATAAATACCAAACAGACTAATAAATTATCTATTAGTTATGTATGGGAGCTTAATAAGTTATATAAATGAATGAAATTAACAAAACAGAAAAATAACTTATGAGATCTGGGACAGGTCATACCTAACCTATCCCTTAAAAGAAATTACTCACTTTTTCTTTTAATGCGTCAAAAGATTACACACTCTTACTCCCAATCAACGTGGGCCTGTTACCAAAATAATTACGTATTTTATCTGCCTATCTATCCATCTATCTATCTATCTATCTATTTATTTATCTATCATCAGTTTTCCTTTATTTTATTCTTAATGTCTATTTATTTTGTACCTATCCTAAGAAATGGCCCTTCTGTTTCACTTTCACTAGCACAATATGTAGCATCTGAGCATCTAATCCCTTACTTAGGATTAGGTCTTAAAATTGTCCATACCTATTGGATTTTGTAAACTATTTCATAGGCTGGCAAAACTAATAAAAACAAACCTGCCTACTCTGAATTACCATGTAAAATGACAAATCCATCTCTATGAAATTGTTCATTGTTTGGGGGATTAAGGAGATGTATCATTAATTTCCTAGGTTTATTTAGGCATTTAATTACATGAGACAGATAAAAGAGATCTGCAACAAATATACATAAAGTATTAGGGCAGTGACAGGCCCCTGTGGGGGTAAGTTGCTTGGCAACTGGAAGTCTTATTTACCAATAGGTAATTTAATATAGGACCTTCTAAGTTATTCACTGTGTAACACACTATGTTGTTTGTTCTAATTGGTTATAGGATTCTAAGGACAGTAAGTGTTGGTGGCTACTTCAGACAGTAACAAATTGATGGGAAAAAATAGAATACAAAGTTATACTTAAGTGACTCACTCTCTCCTCTATTCTCTCCTCTCAATCCCATCCACCAAAGCACTGTTTTATTTTTTTAAAGCAAACACATTTTATTTCCCTCTCCTCTCCACAAAGTGTCAAAAAAAATTCAACCACCCACCAGCTTCCAAAAGCCACACCAAGAAATAAAAACATTATGACTTTTTAACTAAGAGTTCAAAGAACTAGGCAGCAAGAGCATATGGGTATGAAATATAGTTTTATCAAAAGAACAGTCACCTGCATGAAGGAAAAGGAAGAACAGAAAGACACTGTATACAGATAGGAGAGGCTCCATTATAACTATTTACTTAGTGTATGAATTCTTAGAAAAAACATTACCAATTAAAAAAATGGGGGGAAGCTGGGATGGCTCAGTGGGTTAAGCGCTCACTTTGCAGCGCCCGGGACCGGGGATCGAATCCTGGCCCCGGCCCCGGCCCGTGCGGAACTATATGCTGAACTGGGAGCTCCCCCAGTTCAGTTCTCTCTCTGTCTCTGTATCTCTCTTTCTCTCTGTTAAAAATAAATATAAAAATAAATTTAAAAAAATATATAGGGGAAGCCGGGATGGCTCAGTGGGTTAAGCGCTCACTTTGCAGCCCTAGGGGCCGAGGATCAAATCCAGGCCCGTGTGGACCCATATGCTGAAATGGGGAGTGCCCCCAGTTCAGTTCTCACTGGGATGAGACCCCGGCCCAGTTCCTGCCCTGTGCAGCCCCATGCCCACCTGTGGAGTTAAACTATGTGGAAAAACCAATGATGTACAACTATGGAGACTGTTCGGGGCCCTCCCCTTCTCTCTGTCTCTGCATCTCTCTCTCTCTCTGTCAAAAACAATAAAAAATAAAATAAAATATATATATGTATGTATGTATGTATATATAAAAACAAACACCAGCTCCTAAGAAAAATTGCTCCCTAACCAAGGTAGCTACCGAAACACATTTAATAGATATAAGCCAGGCCTGAGCACTAACGTTCTTTCCTTTCCTCCCTTCACCACAGAAAAATATTCCATACAGTGAACATTATTCCAGGAACCACTGAAATTCAACAAGGGGATGCTGGGATGACCCAGGGGGTTAAGCACTCGTCTGGCAGCCCCGCGGTCCAAGTATCGAGTCCTGGCCCCAGCCCGTGTGGACCCACGTGCCGAGCTGGGGTGAGCCCCCAGTTCAGTTCTCACTCAGGCAAGCTTCCTATGTGGGAGGCCCCTGGCCACTTCTTGCCCTGAACAGCCCCGTGCCCACCTGTGGAATGGAAATTATGTGGAAAACTGATGATGTGCAACTATGGAAACTGCTCTGGGCCCTCCCCCTTCTCTGTCTCTCTCTCTCTCCATCAAAAACAATAAAAAAATAAATTAAAAAAAAAAAGAATTTCAATATCAAATTATAAAATCTGTAATTTTAAAAATAAAAAAATAACAGCCTGAATAGCTTAGAAATCTGTTTACTGAAATAACAAGGAAACAGGCAAGTGTTTCAATTTCTTAAAAGATGTTTGTTCTTGCTCAACTAGCACTGGTATTTCCCAGCTTTGGTATTCTTACTCACTTGCCACCATAAACTTCTACTCAAAAGAACCCCACTAGGCTGGCCAAGTACCTTGTGTAGGAAGGCACCTGTGTGGTAGGTTAGGGAACAGATCATTCACCTCAGACCACTCGATACTCAGAATTTTCCTAAACCTCCCATATATTAAATTTTGTAAGGGCAGCACTGAACAACAGAAAAGTAAGATGTCAGGAATTTTGCTAACAAGTGCTCTGTTGTGTTGTTACCAAGTTTTTCTACTTTGAGTAGAGATATTAGTGAGACATCTTTTTTTAAAAAAACCACACAAGGGGAAGCCAGGATGGCTCAGTGGGTTAGGCGCTCACTTTGCAGCACTGGGACCTAGGATTGAATCCCAACCCCAGGTGTGCGGACCCATGTGCTGAACTGAGGAGTGCCCCCAGGTCAGCTCTCTCTGCCAAAAATAAAAAATTAAAAAAAAAAAAAAAAAAAAGAATTATCACATTGGGGAAAGCCGGGATGGCTCAGTGGGTTAGGCGCTCACTTTGCAGCGCCAGGGACTGGGGATCGAATCCCGGCCCTGGCCCGTGCGGAACCATGTGCTGAACTAGGAGCTCCCCCAGTTCAGTTCTCTCTCTGTCTCTGTCTCTCTCTCTCTGTCAAAAATAAATAAATAAAATATATATATATATTTAAAAAACCACACAAATATGTATTTTATATATTTAAATTTCAAGCACACACAACTATATATTTCCTCGAACTGGAAAATACATGTGAAAACCTCAACTATCTAAAATGATGATGGACTAAAGTATCTTAAGGAGCTGGCTTTTTAATTATTGCTGTTACTTTTAATTAAACACTAGTGCTCTTCCTATACAGTTTCCTCCAGAGAACAACATCCCAAAGGGAAGAAAAACAGAAATTACTAGAAGATGTGGTTAAGATAAGGTTCATTAAATGAGACCTCTTTTAAAGAGCCTTCCCTTCAATATACCAAATATAAGTTTAGCAAATGAAATAATAAAAGAAGAAAATTGCACCCATACTACATGAAGTCCTAATTAATCCTCACCATGAAAATATGACCTGAAACTAAAATCCTAGTTTTAGGATGCAGAGAAATTTGGGAGGCTGGCAAGTCTAAAGGTCCTCTTACAGCCAACTCCAAACATTGTCCCACAAGCTAGAAACATAAAAAATAAAATAAAATAAACAAACAGCAATTTAAGGACTTATCCTGGTTGATCATCAAATCTCTCTGCTCAGCTCTGAAAGCCAGTTTTTAATACTTATGGAAATGTCTAGACTCCAAAGTATTCATTTATAATGGCTGTCATAATAGTGTTTTTTGGTGGGGTTTTTTTGTTGTTGTTGTCATTGCTGTTGTTTTCAGCGGTAATTCAATCATTTCTTTTTTTACCTTCATTAGCCTCTGGCCTTGAATTCTTAATATATGCAGAGAATTTGGCGAAGATGTCCATCCCAGCAGTATTTGATTCTGGATGTTTTGGTGAAAGCTTTAAGTACCTAAATGGAAAAAGTGATAATTATAGATCTTTCAAAGATACATTAGCATAAACTCTCTCAATCAACAAACCACACTGTAGCAGTTACTAGACATCTTTTTAACAGTTATTACTCTAAGAAATGCCATCATCTGTTTTCTATATTTTTTAGATGTGTTCTTTTCCTTAGGAAGCAAAGCTCTGCAGTGTTTTGGTTCACATATTAATATTCTTGGCAACCAAAAGGCTTCTGCACTCCACCTCCATTTTATAAACTGAAATGCTGGGAAAACATTCCACTCATTTAGAGACTTGTGTCAAATCAATGGGCATCTTAGAGAACTCTAGAGCAGCACTGTCTAACAGATCTTTCTGTGAGGATAGAAATATTCTGTATCTGAACTGTCCAATACGGTAGCCCATTAGTGACATGTGGTTATTTGAATATGAATTTAATCACAATTATACAAAGTTAAAAATTCGCTTTCCCAGTTGCAATAGCCATGTTTCAACTGTAAGGCTTTCCCCAACAGGAATGCTAAGCAGGTCCTTGGTGTGCCATGCACTGAGCCAACCCTGTGCAGTAACTGTATGACAACCCTGATGGCAGTAAGGGTCTAGGCTGCTCAAGCACCTTGACCACCCACAGTATTTTAGGGACAAAAGCAGCAAGAAACAGATCACTCACTTCACACCACCCTACTACACTCAGGGTTTTCCAAAACCTCCCATATATTAAAATTTTCCAAGGGTGGCACTGAGAACAGAAAAATAAGATGCAGGAATTTAGCTAACGGGCATTCTATAGTGTTGTTAGAAAGTTTTTCTACTTTGAGAAGAGACATTTGTGATATAACAGCTTTTTAAAAACAACAACACACAAGTGTATATTTTATATATTTAAATTTTAAACACACTCCCCGACATACAAAGGCTGTCCAGAAAGTGTCCAGCCATGTAATATGAACAAACAACAGAGGCATTTATGGCTGGATTTTTTTCTGGATATCCCTTGTATTTCTTCCTCAATGAAAAATACAAGTACATGTGAAAAAACTTAACACTTCACTCTCTGCTTCAGCAGTTGGCATCAGCTCCAGAGAGTCCAGGCTAGAGGAATTCAAATTTTTAGAACCATTTTAGGGAAGATTCATCAGCAAAAAGGCCCTGCAAAATCTAACCGGAAAATGACAGTTAACACTTTGGAAAAAATTTTTACATTAAATTCGTAATTTAGATTTATTCATATATTTTAATGTGCTGTCTTGCTACTCTTCTTTAAATTAAAAATGAAGGTGAGGTATTTTTAGACAGAAATTTAATTCAGTTGCAAGGTACACTTTCAGATTAGATCTTATATTTGTATTTTTTACATTTACTATTTTGAATTCAAGAAGAGATATCTCTCCTATAAAATAAACATAGTACTAAATTGGTAGGAAGAATATAAAATATCTATTGACCACCTATATGTTTAAGTTATCTTTCTTTTTAATATGTCTTATTTCTTAAGCTTAAAGAGTTCTCTTATAAACAAAATTATTTACATAATGAGGTTTTCAGTGAACAAATATAGTAAATGAATTTCACATGAGTTTTATTTTTCCAGCCTGAGCTGTAACAGTTAATCCCTGCTTCAACATCCCTGGCTTTCCCTTGACTATAAAAACAACCAGCAACCTCCAGTTTAAATGTTTTCACTACTGGTAATACAGTACCTTCATTTACTCATTCCAAACAAAAAATAGTGCAAGGAACATAAATGCCTCTTCAATACATCTATGTCTTCCTCTAACCAAGTTTCCAAAATCAGTCTTTTCCACAACCAATATTTAGCTATACCAACTTTTCCTAATGAAGTAAACTTTATAATTCTCAAAATAACTTACAGGAAGCCAGGCTTGAATTACAGATCACTTATTAAGTATCTACTATGTGTCAGGCATTGCACTAAATGCTGTGGATATTATGATGAGCACAAAGAAGCACATTACTAGAGACCTATTTTAATGAACAGGTAAGAATGAAGGACTTTCAGTCAGCATATTCTTATTGATATGTAGTAGTTGTTTTAAAAAAATTTTTAAAAACACTGTTCTCTAAAGCAGGTTAAACATACCCTATTCTTCTCTTCCAAGACAAACTATTAAATGTGCATTATTAATTAAATGCATACAATACTGTAGTTACAAGAGATGGCTTATTTTGCTTACAAGGAAATTATATTCTAGAAAGCTTACTTAGCCCCAAAGTCACTGGATTAGTTAAAAGTATCACCAAACCAAAACTCAAATTTCCTATCCCTAAGTGAGCCAAGTATACAGGCCTGCTTTAGTTACAAATCCAAGTTTCAAAGCTTTTGTGATTTGGGGGGTGGGGGTGAAGAAAAAAAAGTTGTTACTTCATTCAAGCAAAGGGAACTAAAAACAATACATAAACACTTTCCCCACAGAGAAAGAGAAAGTTTCTTCTTTAACACGTTAAGCACCTAGGCTATTCTGTCTTGCTTACCACTTGGCCTGTTATATCAGATTTCACCGAAATGCTGGTGACCAGAGATCTGTTTAGGTTGCAATAAGGCTGAATGTTTATATATAGAATATATTTACTGTGTGAATATTTATTATTTACCGCAATTTGTACAATGTATTATTTTAGAAATGCTTTATATTCAGTCAGTTGTCTGCGATTCTTGTTCCAATGCAGAAAAGATTTTTCTTTCCCCGTGAATGTGAAAATGTCCCCTGAATAGGGAGGAATTATAGCGAAAGAAAACAAAAAAGGAATAACCATTTAAAATGGAAAGACAAGCGGGACATCTTACTAATTTAAAACTTATTAATAGAAGGTAATTTTCGTTAGTCTCTGAATTCAAAACTATAGAGTAGATAAGTTGCCTATACTTATATTTGTTGTGATTAAATCAGAAGTTCTCACATGAAAGCACTGTCCTCAGTATCATCAAATGACAAAAGAATGTTAGAAATGTTAAATTGTAGTCTACCAGCTCACACAACTCTCCTGCCTTCTCTCCTCACCCTATCTGGAAACAAGAAGGCTTACAATCTGAGTGTGAGAAGGATTAGCAATAGCCAAGGGCCTCCTTGTGTCCTAGAGAGAAAAGACAGAGAGCCAAGATGGTCACTGAATGTTCTAGAACAATAAAGCAAAGGAAAAGGCATGCGTATAAAAGTCCCAGAAAAACTTCTTCCTTCCACTGCTCCTCTAGAAACAATTCTGGCATGACCGACTATGCTGCTTGATGGCTTTTCACATTATGGGGTACGAGCACACTAAGGAAAAGGCACTCCCAATCCAAACATGCTGTTCCAATGCATATAAACAAAAACTCATCAGAAGTGTAATCTTACTATTTAAAAAGGATTCATTAAATTCAATTTGACAACCACCTTCAGTCCAACTTACTCACCAAATGGCAGAAACAGTAAACTATCTTGGATTTCTTTCCTACCCTTCCTCTAAGCTTGAGCTAGCCTTCAGTTTGGTACTAAGTAAAGCACAATCACAATTACAGACATATATTTTATACCCTTTTATAAAAGTCAAACTCAACGAAATGAAAAACAGAAAGAAGAGATACGGGAAGCAGGTTTTTGAAGTCAGTATGTCAGCTCTGCCACCATTAACCTTGGACAAATTATTTGGATTACTCATCTTCAGTTTCTTCATAAAATCTTTGAGAGGACTGAGATAATCCACAAAATAATCCACAATGCACAGTGCATGGCACATAATTAGCACGTGAATGTTAGTTAATAATAGCAGAGGCATTAGCAACATCAAAAATACTCCCTTCTAAATACAGTGAACTTATAAAACTATTTAGAAACTCTCTTCAGGATATAAACTACAACATAAAAACAAGTAAACTACTCTTAGAGAGAATTTAACACACTGTGAACTCTTTATAACATAAAGATCTCCAAGTTTTTAATTATTTAAACTGAAAGAAAAAACTATGTTAGAGTATCTCTATGAATATGCCCAAACAAAATGGGGCTGAAATTTCTATATATAAAAAGCAAAGTGAAAATGTTTATTTTCAAGGTCCAATTCGAAAAGCTATGATGTCTTACAGGACTGGACATCAAGAAAAAAAATATTTTTATATTAGCTCTACTATTTCTCTTAACATGATTCCCTCTACGAAAAATAACAAGAAATAATAAAAATTATTTTTGTTGTTATTGCTATTGTTGAAAAGGCTAGAAGAGAATATGAAAAAAATGCCCATTTGACTGAAATGGTATGTTATTAGCACACTGATTTCAAAAATTTAAATATCCTTTGAAAAATTTATACATTAAACACTTTAGACAATGCTTTAAACAAGTTTTCTTTATAGAGAATAACAAGTCATTCAAACTGTTTCTCTATTTATAATGTAATGTTGACAATGATCTACAGTTACATGAGAGGAAGGTCACTTTCATTAGTATATGAGGACAAGTTGGCAAATATGAAAGTTTCCTTGGAGCTGATAGACCTATAAGAACAAAAAGAGATCTAATAGGTTTGATGATGTAACAATCTCTCAAAAATTATTTCCAGTGAGTTGAATATATGTTCGTTACAGTCCCTTATTGGTGTTTATAAAATTTGAATTTATATTTTACAAAGATCCCAGTTTTAATTTATTGGTATTCTACCTTCATATAAAGCCTGAAGTCAAGATAGTTTTATTAACATTGGTCTGAAGAAACTCTACTGGGGATGGAAGGAAGGTTGGGACTCCTGGTAAGAAGAGATAAAGGAAATTTGATGCTCTTAGAAAGACAGGAAGCAAGGCAGAGGATAAGCTTTTATAATACAGAGTTAAGAAAATGAAATTTTAAACTTAGTACAAGATTGCTAAAGAGAGGGCAACTGATCACAATAGAAGACAGGCTAGTTGTAGACAGAAGCATCATTATTTGTCCTTCTCACAGCCTTTCTGCCTACCCACTCCCAATCCTGCAGGCTACACTCCAACCACACCGAGGTCCCCAAAAGAAACGCTGCTGATTCAAAATTATTCCTCTGCCTGGAATGATTGTCACTCTTTCACTCACCTGCATAATGCCACTTATTAAAAGTAAAGTTTACTTCGAGTGTCATCTCTTTAAAGCTTTCCTCTAATTTCACACACTTTCCCATACCACTAACACCACCACCACCATCATCATCCATATTTGACTCTGCTGTGGGAACTGCATCTTATTCACTATTGTGTCCACAGGGCTTTGTTGCCTAATAACTACTTGTAGAATGAATGAATGAATGAATGAATGAATGAATGAATGAATGAATGAATGACAAACCTATATCCCCCCCAAACTACCAGTCTTTCCTGACCTATCTTACATGTCCCAAACCTACTTTTACCACATGCTCTACAACTTAATCAGATTCCTACCTTTCTTAGTATGGCTATTGGCCTAGACAAAAGCCAATTCTAATATCTATATAGCATTAATTATAATGAGTGACAAGAAGTCCTAGTCATTCCAATTTAACATTTTGAGAATTTAACTCAAGTGTCATCAGGAGAAAGGTCTATAAGGGACAGAGAAGACAAATCATTAAAAAGACGGCAATATTTTCCATGCATATTTTCATACTTACTTGGGAGGGCATAAGACTTCTTCAAGAAATTCTTCAATCTTATTTACATCAGTTTTGACTTCATTGTTGAAAGTTATAAATGGTGGGTGGGTCCCGGGAGCCAAGTTCTGCAGGTCTACAGGTTTCCTAGAAGGCAAAATAGTGGTCAAAATTGGATCATTGTTCATCCTGAGAAGGCAACAACACTTTAAATTCTCAGAGTGGTGCTACATTTTAAAGTATGTAAATTATGACAGCTTTGAAGCTCTCCAAACAGAAATATTTATTATTTTTTTAAAAGACTAGGGAAAGCCGGGACGGCTCAGCGGGTTGAGCGCTCGCTTTGAAGCCCCGAGGACCGAGGATCGAATCCCGGCTCCGGCCCAGGCGGACCCACATGCTGAACTGGGGAGTTCCCACAGTTCGGTTCTCTAGCTGTCTCTGTCTCTATCTCTCT
>PVKE010025353.1:0-11995 GCA_004027555.1 Craseonycteris thonglongyai | reverse complement strand
CACAGTTCAGCACATGGGCTTGCACGGGCTTGTGGCTGCAAGGCAAGCGCTCAACCTGGTGAGCTATCCCGGCATCCCCCAAACAAACATGTTTATTAGAGGCAAATAAAGTCAGCATAGCATGGTAGAGAAAAAAGAACAGAAGACTAAATAAAAAGGACCTGGTTAAAATCTCAAATTGAATAGTTCTGCCATTTACAAGCTATGTGACTGAGTCAATCACAATCTCTTTGGCTCTGGAATTCCTCATCTTGTACTATGGATATAATACCTGCTTTACCTGCAAAGATCAAATCAAATAATACATATGAACATGAACTAAACCGAAATATGCAAATAAAAGTCATTACTGCTTTCAGGATCACATTAACAAAGATTATGGAGGAGATGAGACCGGAGGTTTTAAATTCTGAGTCTGACAGTTCAAAACTGGTTACCTGGCACTAACAGATTGGTAAATTACCGTATTTTTCGCTCCATAAGACGCACCTGACCTGCCTGGATCCGCTCTCCTTCCATGCAGTCCCTGCTTTCTGATCTGGCTACAGGCTTCCCCACGGCATTATTAAGGTCCCCAACGTGCACTCTTCTTTGCAGTATTCACTCCATAAGATGCACACACTTTTCCCTCCACTTTTTTTTTGGGGGGGGGAAGGGGAGTGCATCTTATGGACCAAAAAATACAGTAATATAGAGGTGTGTAAGTGAAGCAAAACCAGGCTAAGATGGCCAATTTTCCAATAATATTAGTGATTAGTGAATAGTTGGTCCATCCTATTTCTGCTGAAAGGCTAAAACAGATTAAAAAAAAAAACAACTGTAATGAAACTATTTCCCAGGATTAACAGTTCAGATGAAGGACAACCATGCTAGATCCTTACTCCAAGTGAAAGTAGGTTTGAGAAGAAAGTTTAATGTCTCCAACTAGATCAGAAGACTTCAAATAAACGGACAAGTTGTAAGCACTGAGGTAACTCAGAAGCTATATCAAGTCATCAAGTAAACAGAATCTAAGATTCTTCAACTTCTAGTCCTCACCTGGCACTCTGAGGCCTCAGGTGCTTTGTTTGACTCACAAGGCTCATTTTACAAGATGCTTCACAGAAACTTAACATTTCAAGAACTGCAGTGTAAGATAAATGAAACTGAACCAATATGCAATAACCAAAAAATTCAGGACATCTTTGGTTTATATCATCAAAGTGCTTAAATAAGTATTTAGCAATTCATTCAAACTCATTGAAATGTTTCCCTTGAGTGGTATCTAGAAAAGGCAAAGTACACAGAATTCATGCCTTAAGAGCACAAATACTCTTCAAGGTTTGGAGTTTTTTTATTTTTAATGGTACTTATCAAAGTAGTCCTTTTCTTACAGTCTTTTAGATGGAAAAAATATTGTTCTCTACCTTTTTGTTTATAGATGAAGAAAAGAAATAAAGAGAAACAAGCTAAAACAAGAAACAGAAGAGAGAAATTAAGGAGGAACCTTATAGGAACTAATACTTTAAGCAACTTAAGCGGCTTATCTTCAATTAAAATTTAATTTGGTACACTTGCAACAACTGGAGGACAACAGGCTGGTGGCTCAGTTTCAGCTACTCAGTATAAAATGAGTACAGCACAGCCATGGGACACTGAAGCTGGTTGTTAAAGACAATCCATCTGTAACTAGCTGACTCACTAAATGAGGAAAAAAATACTAAGTATGTAAAACTTCTCTTTTGAAGGTACTGATTTGCAAGACCTAACATTAATTCATACAAATCAAGAGGATATTGAACCCTACATAGCAAATAAGCAAAAAAAAAAGTTAACTCCACAAATCCTTTGTTTCAATTTACTACTATTAATTATTCTTCACTAGATTTGTTATATTCTGACTAATACTAAAGTCACTAATTGAATCAGTGAATCATGGACTCACCAAAACACACACAAGATCCCAGTTACTAAGCATGTCTATTTATACCAGTTCAACCAACTAAAAAATTTTATTTATTTTTAATAAATGTGGTATACTGTTAATATTTAATGTCAATTTGTGAAGCAATCATTTTAAAACAAATAGCATCCAAGAAAGATTTCTAACAGTTTCTATAATTCTTAATAAATTTTATTTATTTATTTATTTATTAAAGATTTATTTTTATTGTTTTTTGACAGAGAAACAGAGAGAGAGACAGAGGAAAGGGGGAGGACCCAGAGCAGTCTCCACAGTTGACAGCATTAGTTTTCCATATAGTTTCACTCCACAAGTGGGTGTGGGGCTGCGCAGGTCAGGAACTGGGCCAGGACCCTCTCGCATAGGCCCCGGCAAGAACTGAACTGTGGGCACACCCCAGTTCAGCATATGGGTCCGCCTGGGTCAGGGCCAGGATTCGATCCTCGGTCCCCCAGGCTGCAAGGTGAGTGCTCAACCCGCTGAGCCATCCCAGCTTCCCCGAGATTTTATTAACATAGCTTACAAGTAGACTTTATATTGGTAATAGGTTTAGAAAAATATTCACTAACATATTTCTAATTCAGCTCTTGGTGGCCTCAACAGGATTTATCATCTTGAAAAAGAATATAAAGACATGATAGCAAGTTCTCCCTCTCTATCTCTTTGTATTTCTTACACATACATACAAGTGCCAGTACACATAGCACATATGTACCTTAGAATGCATTCATGAAATATATATCTTGAATTGTAGAACTGTTTCTAACAGGGCGTCATGTAGCTCAAGTCAAATTTACCAAGGTGGAGGAAGCTGGGATGTCTCAGCGGGTTAAGCGCTCGCCTGGCAGCCCGAGCCCGAGGATCGAATCCCAGACCCAGACCATGCAGACCCATGTGCTGAACTGGGGTGTGCCCCCAGTTTAGTTCTTGCCGGGGCCTATATGGGAGGCTTCTGACCCAGTTCCTGCCCTGCGTAGCCCTGTGCCCACCTGTGAAGTGGAACTATATGGAAAACATGCTGTCAACTATGGAAACTGCTCTGGGCCCTTCCCCTTCTCCCTGTCCCTGTCTGTCTGTCTCTCTGTCAAAAAAACAATAAAAATAAATCTTAAAAAAAAAAAGGTTTTTTTTACCAAGGGGAAGAATAGTCTGGCACTATTCTAACTGGCCAGGAGCTGGATATGGATGATTTCTGGCCTGTTCCATTCCAGTTGTCTCTGTCTCACTGCTCTTATTTTTATTTAATATATTTTTATTTTTATTTGTTTATTTATTTATTTTTTCCCCGCCCCCCCGGGCTGTCGTTCTATTTTTATTTACTTTTGACAGAGAGAGAGAGAGATACAGAGACAGAGAGAGAACTGAACTGGGGAACTCCCAGTTCAGCATATGGTTCCACACGGGCCTGGGCCGGGATTCGATCCCCGGTCCCCGGCGCTGCAAAGTGAGCACTTAACCCACTGAGCTATCCCGGCTTCCCCCACACTGCTCTTATTAAAGGTCTACCTGGTAATCAAATTGATCTCTTAACTTACTGAAGGCTGTTTTCAGAAGGGTGGGACCACAGAAACATAATGAAAGCAAACTATCAGAGAATCTATTTGGAAATCAGATTTTGTTCTGAGTTTATAACTAACTGCCTTTTAAGATATGCAGAATTAAGATAATCAGTTTCACTGTTTCATTATAACATATTAAACTACTACAAAATTGTTAAAGTTTAAACTATCATAACAATCTCCCATTATTATGTCAACTTACATGTGGGTCTGCCTCACAAAATATGTTACAAATGGTATGGTGACATTTGAAGAAGAAAATCAGTAGTGACAGTGCAAAGGGGAGATAGTTTCAGTGTTTAAGGTGGGAATGGGAAAATGGATACATTTCCCAGACTTTAAAAAAGTGGTCTCAATTTACTTTTTTCGTAGAAAATGCCACAGACCAAGGATTTTTATTTCACTGGCAATATAGCAGATATCACTGCTCTTACAATAAGTTAATTACTTAAAGTTATCATTTCTTAAAACCAGAGAAGTTTATCCCAGCAAGTATGTGACAAAATATGGCCACTCTCACCTATATCCAAGTCAGTGTCTCTGTTTCTCTCTCTCTTTCTCTTACTGTTCCTCACACTTTCTTCTTTCTCTTACTTGTCTACCTCTTCTCAGGCTTACCTGTGTGCTCTAAAGATGATGATCTCTAATTTAGGACCTTCTGAGCATAATGAAGATAGTGGAAATCTTCAAATAAAGGTCTCAGATCGCCACCAGAAACCTGCCAGCCAGAAAGGCCCTATACCAGTGTGATAAAACAACGAACTCTATTCACTAACAAGTCTGAAAATGGTTTGATAATAGTAGTATAAAAGTACCCTGAACAGGGTTTAACATATAGTAGACACTGGGGAAATGTTACTTTTATTTTTCCCTTCTTTTCTCCTGAGTTTAAAAATGAGGTAACTGACCTCCAAGATGAGGCAGCCTGTCCATGGTCCCAGGGAAGTCAGTGCCAGGGCTCTCCCCAAACAGAACCGGGTCTCTACCTCTAATGCTTTCTGCTATGCCACAGCTGCTCCCCTTTGGTGAGAGGTGATAACATCTTTAAATATGTGGCCCAAATTTTATCAACTTGTGTTTTATTTATCTGAAGACTTCTGTTCAAACAGTGGTTGATATAAACCCAAATTCCTTCTGGTGCCTGGACACTTCTTTTTATCTAAAAGTTCTGTAATACAATTGCAGCATGAACAGAAAATTAGGTTTAGAAATGACTCCCAGGAAGCCAGGATGGCTCAGTGGGTTAAGCGCTCACTTTGCAGCCCCAGCCTATGCGGACCCATGTGCTGAACTGGGGAGTGCCCCCAGTTCGGTTCTCGCCGGGGTAAGACCCTGGCCCAGTTCCTGCCCTGTGCAGCAGCATGCCCACCTGTGGAATGAAACTACGTGGAAAAACTGATGATGTGCAACTATGGAGACTGTTCTGGGCCCTCTCCCTTATCTCTGTCTCTGTATCTCTCTCTCTCTCTCTCTCTCTGTCAAAAACAATAAAAATAAATCTTTAAAAAAAAGAAAAGAAAAAGAAATGACTCCCACTAAAGCTTTAAGGCAGTACTGGCAGGCAAGCAATAGGAGATTGTTCCAAGTTTCACAGGGGTACATGAATACCATGCGCAGAGTCATTAACACCAACTGAGATGTGAAGAGAACATGTCACACAGTGCCAGAACTAGAAATTGGCTTGCTTTTATGGATGAAATGTAACAATAATTGTTTCAGAACCTAGAGTGGGCTTCCAAATAGCTTCAAGGAGAGTTCTATTGCTCTCCATCAGTTTGTTCTGGGATCAGTACTTTTTCACCAAGAAATTGGGCAATTATCAGGAAAGCAGGAAAATAAGCACTGTAGGCATTTCCTCCCCCACAGCTTTCTAAAAACAGTCATATTCAATGTTTTAAAGTTCAGAATATGTTGTAAAAGGTACTTTTTATTTCTACAAGATGTTTTATTCCTATGTGATTATTTTATTTTACACTGGATTTTTGAGTCACCGTGTTCACTTTCTTGAGGTACCTTCTCTTTGAAATTTAACTCAAGCCTGTAAGTGTATAAATTCACAGAAAACGACTGGAAGGATGAAGACCAAACCAAAATTCAATGGTATCTGAAGAGGAAGTGGATGATTGGGGACTAAGAGGGGAGGGAGGGAATGAGACTCATTATCATGTACTGCTTAGATACTTTTAATTGCTCTTAAGTATTTTTAGAATGTACTATAGACCTAAGATCTCTAAGTAAAACTAAAAAATACAGACTCCAATTTTTAAGTGTTTTCTGTTGATTTTACACAAAGCCCTAGGGAATAAATGTGCATTTTCTCTGACTGGTAGTATTTTCTAATAGGAGGCCCCAAATCTTTCACTGTACTTCCCATGTGTCACTTTTGACAAATAGGATACAGTACTCTTAAACATATAAAACCTTCAAACATTGGTGATGTCGAGATGGCTCCGCAGGTTTAAGAGCTCACTTTGCAGCCCCGGGGTCTGAGGATTGAATCCCGGTCCCAGCCCTTGTAGACTCATATGCTGAACGGGGGTGTCAACCCCAGTTCAGTTCTCACCAGGGCAAGCTTCCCATGTGAGAGGCCCCCAGTTCAGCCCCCAGATCATGGAGGCGTGCCTTCCATGCAGGAGGACCCCCTGCCCTCCTGTGTGGAATGAAACTATGTCGAAAACTGATGATGTATAAGTATGGAGACTGCTCTGGGCCCTCCCCCTTCTCTGTCTCTCTGTCAAAAATAATAAAATAAATCTTTAAGAAAAAATCCTCAAACATCCATCAACTTACAGGAATAATGCCTTAAAAACGTTTGTAAATTAAAAATGAAACTGATGACTTTGAAATACCCATTATATGTTCACTTCCTTTTCTGAATCAGATTATCATTATTTATAGCACTATTACTGGTATGGACCACAGTCAAGCAGTGTATTGAGCTGTTCAAAGCATTTTTGGAAACATGACAGTCAACTCACTTGCTCCAACCCAAAAATGGAGTAAGAAATTCATGTATTTTAAGACACAGTAAGGGTGTGGGCCTGATGGCATGATCTATTTTTAGAAGTTATACTGGGAAACTCCCTTTGTGAATGCATGTAGGGAAAAACGGTTATAGAATAATGACTACATGAATTATTTCATTCTTGCAACATCTCTGTCCAGTAAGAGCTAGGTATGTCTTTGAAAGAGCCTGTAGTTTTGACTCTTACTATCCCGAAAGGTTTATCTTGACATTTGTATATATAACTAAAGAAGTTTGTGGAAGATTTCATGGCTTATTTTCAATAAATAAATGTTAAGTCCGCAAATCTCAATTAAGTGCACTAGTAGCAAGTAAGAGCAACACATTTTAAGGAACTGACAGAGGACCCAGGGAATGCTAACCTAGAACTGGGAATGGGATTATAGCTTTCAGATAATTTTCACTTTGTGATGCCCACCACCCATCAAGTTATAACCTATCAAAATTTTTTCCTGAACACTGTTCATGACTGATATGCTTAAAAAATAAGCAGCAAATCATATTGTGGCATTCATGTCAAGAACAATATTATTTCCACTGCTGAATCCTAGATTATCTGTTGATATAGCTATTCTTAATCTTTAACTTAAAAAAAATTTTTTTTTTTTAAGTTTGAATGTTCTTCACCTCAGACCTGTTTGCTAAGGGAGAATAGAAGTTCCTGAGTAAAAAGAGCTTACTACTCATCAGGGCTCTTCTCAGCCTTCTCCACTGCAGTCTCTGGAGAGAAAATTAGAAACAACTCTTCAACTAGCAAAAACAATCACAGAGCCACAGATGATAGTTCTTAATTTACAATTATATTTAACTAAACATGGTTAAAAATTCTTATCTTGGGGAAGCCGGGATGGCTCAGCGGGTTAAGCGCTCGCTTTGAAGCCCTGGAGACCAAGGATCAAATCCCTGCCCCAGCCTGTGCGGACCCATATGCTGAACTAAGGTGTGCCTCCCGAATGCAGTGAGGCCTCCACTTCAGTTAAAAAAAAAAAAAAATTCCTTTTATTCCCTTAAGCAGCAAATCATATTGTGGCATTCATGTCAAGAACAATATTATTTCCACTGCTGAATCCTAGATTATCTGTTGGTATAGCTATTCTTAATCTTTAACTTAAAAAAATTTTTTTTTTTTAAGTTTGAATGGAAAGTAAATTAAGTGAAATAGACCACAACAGTATTTGTCCTCCTAAAACCACATTCTTGTCCTTAAGGATCCAGATTATATAGCCACATTGTTTAGCACACTTGAGCCCAAAAAGTTTTATGCTTAGAAAGTTCTTCATAGCTCCATGGTTACAATGGAAAGTCAAAGATTTCACTGCATTCTTACTAAAACTTAGCTCCTTGTGCTGCTCTTGAAATTTAAGGCAAACATACACTAAGTTCCTAAAAAGACTGAGTGGCTAGCCACATGCAATTTACTGACATTCTGAGTTAGCATAATATTTATACAAGTTAAATTTGTCTATGAATCAACTGAAGTTTTAATACAATATATTTCCTTAGAGAACACATGCAAGCAAAATGAGGGTTAGGAAGAGGATCAAACTGAACAGTAAGATTCGTATATAGTCAACTTAAGTTGATCCCAAACTGCCCCCTTCACTCTGTCTCCCTCTGTCAAAAACAATAAAAATAAATCTTACAAAAAAAACAAGGCGGGAAGCCAGGATGGCTCAGAGGGTTGCGCTCGTATCTTGCAGCCTCAGGTTCCAAGAATAGAATCCCCGCCTGGCCTGTGCAGACCCATATGCTGAATTGGGGTGTGCTCCCAGTTCGGTTCTCACTGGGGCGTGCCTCCCATACGAGAGATCCCCCTCCCCCACTCCCGGCCCAGTTCCTGCCCTGCGCAGCCCCATGCCCACCTGTGGAGTGAAACTATATGGAAAACTAATGCTGTCAACTATGGAGACTGAACTAAGGTGTGCCTCCCGAATGCAGTGAGGCCTCCACTTCAGTTCAAAAAAAAAAAAAAAAAAAATTCCTTTTATTCCCTGGAAAGTAGATTAAGTGAAATAGACCACAACAGTATTTGTCCTCCTAAAACCACATTCTTGTCCTTAAGGATCCAGATTATATAGGCCACATTGTTTAGCACACTTGAGCCCAAAAAGTTTTATGCTTAGAAAGTTCTTCATAGCTCCATGGTTACAACGGAAAGTCAAAGATTTCACTGCATTCTTACTCAGCCCCCCGCCCCTTCTCTGTCTCTCTCTCTGTCTCTCTCTCTGTATCTCTCTCTGTCAAAAAACAATAAAAATAAATAAATAAATAAATAAATAAATAATATATCTTTAAAAAAAAAGTTGATCCAAAACTGTAACCAAGTCTTACCTTTTCAGGTCAACGGTTGTGACACTAAATACAACTCCTTTGAGCCAAAGAATCATGAATAGCCTCTGGGAAAAGGGGCAGTTTCCTATGCTTTCACCATCACTGCCAGCCTGGGAAATAGAAAGAAACATTAAAACAACAAGGTCAAAATGATGATACTCAAAACGATGAGCCTTTTTCTGAATTTTAATCAAGGGTCCAAGAAGACAGGAAAAGTTGCCCTGTGGAAGGAAAGGCAGAAATTCAGGTCTTTATTATTTTGCTCATTCTAGCTTCTTTCTCTTAAAAGTGGCCAGGCTAGCATAACACTGTCCAAGAGAACTTTCTGCAATGACAGAAATTATCTGTGTTACCATTGTCCAATATGGTAATCATTTATTACATATGGCTAATGAGTACTTAAAACACGGCTAGTTCAACTGAACTGAATTTTTTATTTTATTTACTTTTAATTAACTTAAATTTAAATAGTCAGACATGACTAATGGCTACTATATAGCCAGTGCAGGTCTAATCAATCCCTAGGGGATACATATATCCTTGCCTCAAGGCTAAGACAAAGTCTTTGGTGTATTTTATGAAATATAAGTTACTTCTTGATCTATACCACAATGTTCTTTATAGGGGAACATAAAAAGGGAAACTTGTAGGTGGCCTGTCTCTGAAGAGTTAAATAACTGCCACGCCATCCTAAAAAACATTCATTATAAATATTACAAAGCCTGTTTTACACATTACCTCAGGGAGAAAAGAACATTAACAAAACATATCTTTATAATAAGCTATTTGTAATCCACTTAATGAATGCAGCATTGACTTCAATGAGTTCAACAATGAGGTAGAATTTTCCTAAAAATCAGAGTGGAACAAATCTTTAATTCCATCATGTATGCCCCAAGTTTAAAGGAGAGAGGAGGGAAACTGGGAAATGGGGGCAAGGCGCGAGGTGCCAGCATGCTGGAAAAAAACATTCCAATACTTGCTAGGGACCAAAACAGCCCTCTTCACCATGAAGTCTATGGAGAAAGCCAGAAATAACTTTCTAACAAGTCATTCAAAGATGCTGGTGAAAGTACTGTTTATTATCCTAAAGTAACTCTTAAAAAAACTCAGAAGCCATTCCAGTAAAATGCTATATTAGTTCAGTAACTAATTTCTGACAAATGGTGAAATGGGAAGAGGGTGGTAAAAAAATAAAAGCAGTTACTTGATTAGACATAATAGAACCAACAAAACACATGGACATACAAAGAAGATCTAAGAACCGTACCCTAATCAGAAAGCACAGGATAGTTATAAATGAACTTGGCGGAAGGGAATTCTGATCATTCTTTATCGGTAGCAAAACATACCCAGAATTGTAGACAGAATGAATCATATTAATTTCTAATACTACAACTTGTACAAAAATTTACTTCCTAAAGAAGGCTTAGTTCTTAAACTTTAGAGTGATTAAGAATAACCTAAAGAAAATATATATATATATATTTTTTAAGATTTATTTTTATTGATAGATACAGAGATAGAGAAAAGTGGGAGGGCCCAAAACAGTCTCCATAGTTGCACATCATTGGTTTTTCCACATAGTTTCATTCCACAGGTGGGCGTGAGGCTGCACAGGGCAGGAACTGGGCCAGGGTCTCACCTTAGTGAGAAATGAACTGGGGGAACTCCCCAGTTCAGCATATGGGCCCACATGGGCTGGGGCCAGGATTTGATCCTCGGTCCTCGGGACTGCAAATTGAGCGCTTAACCCACTGAGCTATCCCGGCTTCCCCTAAAGAAAATATTTTAAGTGAAGATTTCTATGCCTTACATCCAGAAATTGTGATTCACAATAATTCCTGTAGTGGGACCCAGGAATCCTCAATTTGTTACAGGCACCAAAGGAGATCACAGAGTGAGGTATCTGCTGACACACTGAGAAACACTGTTGTGGGAAGGTTAGGACGATATTCCTTCTTTAGAACACAAGTCAGTTTTTAGGACTAAGTCATCCTACTTATGTAACAAACTGGTACTCAAAGTTGCCTTTTTGACCATGCTCACCATCCAAACACATATGGAACACTGATAACATACAGTTTATTACTGATAAGAAAAAGTTAACACATTACCTTTCTATATGGCTTGATGATTAATATTTTCACACCCACTTGTTGCTTTAGATACCCAAATTTTATCATCATTGTTGTTCTGTTTTTCCCCCCTCTTGGTTTTAACATGCTTAGCAGCATAAGTATAAACACAAGAAATTGTATACCAAATTTGAGACTTAACTGAAAAAGCAGTAAGGTAGACAAAGAGCAAGTCTGACTCATGGTCTTCATCCTATTCCATTTATTTTAATCTGTGAAATTAACTATAATTTCTCAGGCTGCCTGTCACAGAAGTGTTAAAATAACTAAATTGGTAAAGAAAATGTAACAAAGATGCCACATGTAGGCACCTGGAAACATTAAACCAAAGGCAAGCTGGAGATAAAAAGCAACTGGCCACAGATGAAAAACACATTTCCTGCAGTGGTACCCAGAGTACGACAGAAGAATCTTAATACATAGACTGCTTCATGAAGACCTGGTCAGGGTACAAATGCCCCTTTGCTTTCACCTCTTTTGTCTATAGAATACTAGCAAATCTTACCATTTTATTTCTCTTTCAGGTGTATCATAAGCTGTTACACATCTGACACTCCTTATAAAATTACTTTCCTTTATGCACACAAAAAGCATGTGTACTCTTCAAGATGGAACTGAAAAGCAGCCTATTTTTATTATTTTTTATTTTTTTATTGTTTTTGAGAGAGAGAGAGAGAGAGAGAGAGAGGGAGAGAACTGAACTGGTGGCACCCCCCAGTTCAGCATATGGGTCCGCACGGGCCAGGGCCTGGGTCGGAATTTGATCCTTGGTCCCCGGCGCTGCTAAGTGAGCGCTTAACCCACTGAGCCATCCCGGCTTCCCCCAGCCTCTTTATTAACTACTCCCCAAACTCAAAACAATTCAAATAAATTTTGGTCATAAAAATTTTTCCAAAGTCTTAATAGCATTAGAAATTTGGGAGCTACTAGCCAGATAATGTTTTTGTAAAGTATAGTGAAACTGTAGAAAAATTTGAATTTCCATTAAGTCACAAGTCAA
>PVKE010025352.1:0-23116 GCA_004027555.1 Craseonycteris thonglongyai | reverse complement strand
ATTATTATTATTGAAACTGTATGTTAATATTTATGTGCATTAGTTTCCTCAATCCTTATGAGAACTTTATTATTTTCATTCTACACATAGTGCTGAAATATACACATAAAAATGAATTGAGCAGACACTCAAAATTTTAAATTTATATAATTGGCACTACTTAATTAAATTCTACTCATCAGAACAAATTCCAAATAGACTTTAGATTAACTGTAGAGCTTTTAGTGAACTGAAATCTTATTAAGTAATTTTTATGTTTATTATACATAACATTCTCATATAATCTAATCTTGGACCATTTAAAGTAGAATTTCTTTAATAAGATTTTTAATTTTTAAAATGTTTTAAAATTCTAATTTTTTCTACTTAAATAAATTTTTGGAAATATTAGTTGTATCCTAAGGAATTGTAACTATGGTGTTGTAAATCTGGGCATCCACTAGGCTGGGGAGTTTTCTGAGAATTCATCAAAGTTAAAAAAAAAAATGTTTTATAGTGCATTCCAGTCCCACTTGTCATTTTCTAAATGTTGAGGGTGTATAAATTCATGGCTTCAAAGAATGGTATCGTATTGAAAGTGCAGTAAAGGATAAAATGGATCCCATCCTTCCATCAACAAATTGTGTCTGGTGCCATTAAAGCTAATCAAAATTTAAGAATAATTCAAGAGCATAGCATCCATTTATTAAGTGTTAGTTTATGACGTACACTTTTGGAACTAAATTCATAAAGAGCTATGTTTAGTTTTGCTGAGGAATCTATTCAAAAGACAATGCAAAGAAAATTGGATGTACTCATTTTCTCATTTACAAAAAAAGAACAAAGTGGGATTTTTACTAGAAGACATACTTAGCAAAAACAATTTAATAGAAGATGGCACTTATGTCATCCCAATAAATTGAACAATAAAAAAAAGATGGCACTTATATGAAATATTGGATTTTTTGGTAATTAAAAAATTGAGGCTTTTAAATACAGATAAACTAAAACATCTAGTTTTCTGTAAACAGTTATTGAACAGTGAGGACACCTAAAATATATGAATAATCCTTTATGGAAAATTTGAATAACTTGTTCATTGTAGTATTATTCTAATGACAGAAAAATGGAGATTGGACATAATGATTTTATAGGAGAAATGGACATGATCCAGTGACCGTGGGTTGATGAGACCCTTTTTTCCTTGGAGGACAGATGTCCACAATTTTGTTGATAAAATTATAGTCCCTTACATTTAGGGAAGCATTCTTGATTGGAAATGTAATGTGGGTTAAGTTATGTGTGAGGTTACTGGGGAGTCATATTTACAACTTTCTGCCTACGGTACTCAAAATTTACCCCTATCCAGTTTGGATGCATCCCCCAGTGGATTGATTGGTGAGAGCAGAGAGCTTCCTGCCAGTATGGAACTGAGAGGGGCCATACCACACTGCTTGACTCCCTGGCAACTAGTGTGTCGACATGCATCTGAGAATTGGCTGGTTATATGCTCCCTACTCAGGCCAGGTGCTGGTGAGTCAAAGACAGTGACAGCTGGGTCCTAGCTCTTGGTTCCTCAGGGCTACCTCAGCTCCTATACAATTTCTCCCCCAAGTCCTTGAGAATTCAATGAATCGGCCTTGTTTAGCCACTATATTTCCTTCTTGCTTATGGGGACCAGAATACATTTCTTTTGCTTGAAGCCAAGATATCTTATGTTGAAAAATATTTTTGCATATATTTCTTAAGGGTTTATTACAATTTTAGCGATGTACAGATGTTTGTTTTATTTACTAAAGAAAATCATGATTTATGACTCCAAAAATTTACAACCTCAAGCAGGAGGTGATTCAGTTTTGAAAGTTATAAAATGCGCCCATGAAGAAACAAAAATATTATACAGGATTTTGAGGCAACTCAAAAAGTACAAAGGAATTTTTCACACATTGCAGTCCTACTTTTATTGGGAAAATTTGCACAACTATATGTCTGCATGCGCGATTGTGTGCGTGCATGTGTGTGAATATTTTGGTTTTAAAAGCCTATGCATGACTTTCTCAAAGCTACCCAATCCAAAACTATTTTAAATATGAACTCTACTATCTCCAGAGAACAAATATAATGAAAAGCAGCTTTATGATTAAGATCCAATGACTTACTTCCCCAATAAAAATAAAATCTATCCATCTTGTTTCCTGCCTTCTCATACCTGAAAACAAATTTTTAAAAATACTAACAATTCAAGTATCTTGAAAGTTGCTAAAATACTGAAAAATGTACTTTCCATGTGTGCTAATGACCAAATGAATAACCTACCTGTAGCATAACCTTTTATTGGATATAAAGGAACAGATATACTTAAGGCATTTTCTTCCTGTATTAACTCTGAACTTAACACAGGTTCTGTATAAAGATAAAAGGATAACAGCTCTTTGCTTCTGTACACTTTCATCTAAAATAGATAAAATTGTAACTACCAACTTTGATTCCAGGCTCAATCATGAGACCTGGTTATATGTTTACAAATGTTAAGATTCCTGGCATCAAAACTTTCAAAGAAACAACTATTTCATAGTCTTTTGGGAACTGAGTAGGGAGAATGATACAGGAACTTTCTGCACCTAACATTTAATCAATAACTAAATATGTGTATATATCCTTTTCTTCTCTAGTATAACATATGTTATTCTTCTGTAGGAATAAGAAAATACTTTTGTCTTCAAAAATGTTATTCAGGAATAGAATATAGAAGTATAAAGATATTTTTTAAAGAATTTTTTATAATGTGAAACCTTTGCTGAATTGGAGGTGATAAAACCCAACTTCAAATCTATTGACCAATGCCAATTACCTGGAATTAATATGTGGTTTAAAGCTTATTTTCTTTCTATACCCATGTAGAGACAGAGCCACTGTGAAAGGATAATGGGTATTTGGAATAAGAGGTGGCTTATTTTAGACAATATTCCTGCATTTATTAGGGCAGTGTTGGTGTGGTGATCAGGTGAATGTAAGAACATCTTGAAATGTTATGTCCCTGGGCAGAAAAAGGGGTTTTGTGATGCCCAAAATATACCTTCTCTCAGTCTTTGGTATAAATGATGGATGACTGTGAATTACCTAATAATAGCATGTTTTCCATATGGGGTAACACCTGGAATTCTCTACTTTTACCACTCATCTTGCCGAGGTTGAGTCATTTTCAGAATTCACCCTCTACTTCTAGTTGAAAATGTTGTATTGACCACCCTATTTTTTTTCTTTATCAAATTCCACTGCAAAGATAGGAATATAATTAAAAAAAAATTAGCACATATGGAAAATAAAGGAGTTCTGAGAGTCCAGTATTGATTAAATATATCAATAGCTTTGTTGGGAATCAGAAGACAAATGAGGAATGTTAACTAATTTAGAAAGCAGAGTAATTGTGAACTCAGAACCTTATGTGAATGAGCAGTAAAACCATTTACCCCATAGGAACTCTGAGCTCAGTGCTCAGGGGATTCCAATACCCCGGCAGGTCGGGGGCAAGCACTGAGCTACAGAGAGAAAAAATGGCTGAAATTCTGTTAACAGAGCACTTTTACTAAAGGAAATCTTCCTCTACTCTACATACAGGTGATCACTGCTCTTCTAGGTGACAGGAGTTTAGTTTCTTGAGCTAGCTCAGGGCAGTTCATGGTTTCACCTTTTGTTCTAGCTACTTTCCTTTCCAGGATGTCATATCTTTGTGAAGTAGGATTTTTCAGTGATTTCTGTGATACATAGAAAGTACTGTATGGAAATCAATGTGGAATAGGAAATGAGGGTGGTGGTGTCCAATCTGATTTTAAAAATTTGAGAAGTTGTACAGTGTCCAACAGGCACATACTTTTTATTAAAAGTTATTGTTGTTTTTAACAATTGATGTATAGTGTTTACTCAAATGGCTACTAAGTTGTTAGGGATATAAATACATAGTGCGTTGTTTGGTTCCAATGTATTTCTTTTGCCTAGGGGCGCTGTGAAAATAATCACAAAGACACCGTTGGAGCTCTGAACTGAGAAAGTTCAGGACCCTTAGGTCTAAACCAATTAAAGCAATGCCATTCTTTTGTGTAAGATCCTACTTGCCCCAGCTGGCCTTGGAGTTAGGAGTAGCCATAGGATTCAGTGTTGGTCAGTGAGGTGCAGAAGAAATTGTACTGGGTAACTTAGAAAGTTATTTCTCTTCCTAACAAGAGCAGTCCAGAAAAGATGAAACGACTTTGCTACCCTGGCCAGCCCCTGCTTCCTGCTTTTGAAGGTGGTCTTGTTGCCTGGAGCCGAGTCAGCCATCGTGATTTGACAACTGTAAGACTATAAAGCAAAATACTGATGACAACAGGGGAAAACAGCCACCATCAACCTTCAAAATTCTTGTTAGATAAAAGAGAACCTCTGCTTGCTTAAATCACTGTTGTTGGCTTCACTAGTCCTTGTGTTTGAAGTTCCTAACTGATGTAATGAAATTGTAAATACAGATGAGTCTTGATTTAACCCAAACTATGAAATAGAAACTTTATATAGTTAATTTGAGAGGCACTGAAAGATGGTGAGGAGGCCAAAGTTATGATCTATCAGAGCCAAAGCATATAAATAATGTAAAAAACTATGTCATTTTTTAAAAAATAGGGAGATAAGTATCAGGGGAAAGGTTGAGGGTGGCTGCCATGAGAATTAGGACTGGGACAGTGGGGGTAATAATATTGACTAACGTTTATTTTGCACTTATGAACCAGGCATTGTGTACCCTGTTTTATTCATAGCTGTATAAAACTGTGTACATAATTCTATGAAGTTGGGACATTTTAATATCTTCATTTTAAAGATGAAGGAAGTGGAGTAGAAATGTATCAGATAACTTGACCAAGGTCACACAGTTTACCAATAGAAGAGATGCATGAAGTAGGAGACTGCTGTTGTTCATTGTAAGCTTTTTAGTGAAATTTCATGTTTTCACTTCGTACCTTTATTAATGTAACACATATAAAAATTATTTAAAAGATTACAGATACTAAAGATTTATTCATTTCTGTTTTTTGAAGATATTAAGTGTACCTGGATTAATATCCTTGGGTTGTTATGTTATAGTATTATGCTCTTAAAAGTTAACAGTGAAAATGCTAAATGTGAAGAGACTCCATAATACTTTAAGTTGATATTTGGGATGTCAGCAGTACTTTTGGAAGAGGACTGTGTGTCAGCCAGAATTTCTCCTGGTGAATACTATTCAGAAATAGTCTGGCCTCTTGAAAAACAATCATGGGTTGGGTTTGGCAAATCTTGCATTTACACATGACTTAGGTTATTGTTTCTATTTTATTGAGCAATACATATCCAAATAGATTAAGTTAACTTTAAATTAAAGTAAGATCAGATAAAACTAGGAATAATGTAAGATAAATTAACTTCATTTTAACTTTTACCCCAGAGAAACCAATGTTATTTCCTTTAAGATAATTTTTCATCATTTTCTTCAAAAGTAATTAAGAACATATGTACTTGTGAAGATTAACTTTTATTCATATCATAAAAGTCTAGAAACATGGATCTGAATGAGGCTTTAAGGATTGCTTAGCTAACTTAGATCAGGCCTACAAACATCTCTATAAGCTCCCAGAAAATGAATACCAATACCGGTTATGTGTTAACCAAACCTCTTGAGGTCATCCCGGCAATCTAATTATTTGTTATAGACTCTACCTTATATTGGAATTACCTTCAGGACTTAATAATCTTGATTAATAAAACCTGAAATACATATTTATTGAACTAATACATAAAGATAATTATATGAAAGACAATGTAGGCTTTTCTCAGGCTCTTTCCTTTCCCATTGAAGTTTATCCAAATTAATCTGACTACCAGGTACAGTTAATCATGAAAACTTCTCTCTTGGGGAGACAGGGAAGGGGTGCCAAACATGTTCCATTTTTGTTATGGATATTCATGTAGGGAATAAAGTAAATACTTTAATTCTGCCTTTATGCAAATTTAAATCTTGATCATTTGTTTTATCTGTGGCAACAAACTTTGTTTTAATTCATTTGAAAATTATGATCATTAGGTCATCTGTCTATTTCCAGTAATATCTTTTGAATCAGCAATATTTTTTGCTCATACTTCCTCTGTAGAGTACTGCATAATTCATGGTGTTTTTTTAAAAAATATAAAACATCTTTTAAAATGATAAAACTTTCATGTCATGACTTTCGTTCTTGAAGATGTTCTTTGATTTCACTGACTATAACCAGTGCAATTATTTACACTTTAGTAATCCAAGAGAAGGCAAAGGAGGGAAGAAAAGATGAAATTTAAAAGTTATATATACCAAAACCATATATTACACTTTTTAAAAATAGATGTTTATGCATAGGAAAGAGTTATTCTTTATTGATTTTTACATAGACTGAATTTTTAGAAATTATTAACTCTGATAGTTGAAATGAGAATTTAGAAGAAGAAAAGACATTTAGTTATAAATGTGGTTTTCTGTTTTCATATTTATTTTTCAAGCAGTAGAATTATTTTTAAATGTAATCTGATGGCATTTCAATACTGTAAATAATTTATTTTTGTGTGTGGGGTTTTATTTACCAAGAATTGTTATTATTTGACTCCAAGGAATAGTTTTTATTTGAGGACAGGGATTGAAAATGGATGACGATAGGGCTGAGTGAGAAAGGTGAAGATTACGAAGTACAAACTGGTAGTTACAAAATAGTCACAAGGATGTAAAGCACAATATGGGGAATATAGTCAATAATATTTGTAGAAACTATATAATGTCAGGTGGATATTAAAGTTATCAAGGGATTGCTTCATAGATTATAAATATCTAACCAATAAGCTCTACACGCCTGAAACTAATGTAAAATAATATTGAAGGTCAGCTATAAAAAATAGTCATGGGATATAAAGTACAGCATAGGAAATATAGTCAATAGCATAAAAAAATATGTACAGTGTCAGATAGGTAATAGACTTATTGGGGTTATCAACTTGTGAGTTATATAAGTGTCTAATCACTATGTTGTTTTGTTCACCTGAAACTGATAAAAAAGATTGGTGATGATAGGAAAAAGTCAATTTGTGAAAAATACATTTATTGAGTTGAATTTTTCACTGGTTCACCTTTAAATTGTGACTGTTTATAACCTATAGAAGATGAAGTAAGCTTGTTCAATATGAAGGTTTACCTTCATGCCTCTGTAGGAATAATTTCAAACACAGAAGTCCTTTTCAGCTTATGGAAGCAAAGCTACCAAAGTGAGAGTTCATTTATGTACTTTATTGGAGATGGTCTTCCACAGCTTAGAGAGCATTAAGCATGGTCTCCGTGCCTCTATGTTGACAAAGCCTCATAAATGTATGACTTACAAACACAGGGAGTCATAAGCAGTATTTCAGGACATTGAACTTTGATAATATAAACAACATTTAAAATTTTAAAATCTCTATCTTTATTGTTTGGGTAGGAAATATCTTTATTGTATATAAATTTATAACAGTTTGAATATATAACACTTATACATACGAGACAGTGAAAGGGGAACAAACACATCCAAGGTGATATCACCATAAATTACTATTTTAACACCCAGAGTGAAGGTGAATGACTAATTAGTTAGTGCTCCAAGTCAATGTCTAAAGCCATCCACACATTATTCCTCAAGTTTAATTCTGGACTCAGAGTCTTAAATTCATCATGGATAAGAGCATGAGCAGAAAGAAAGAAGAGGAGGTAGAAAATAAGAAAGGAATAGGGGAAGCCGGGATGACTCAGTGGGTTAAGCGCTTACTTTACAGCCCTGGGGACCAAGGATTGAATCCTAGCCCTGGTCCGTGTGAACCTATATGCTGAACTGGGGAGTGCCCCCAGTTTGGTTCTCACTGGGGTGGGACCCTGGCTCAGTTCCTGCCCTGTGCAGCCCTGCACCCACCTGTGGAATGAAACTATGTGGAAAAAACCAATGATGTACAACTATGGAGACTGTTCGGGGCCCTCCCCCTGTTCTCTGTCTCTGTCTCTCTCTCTCTCTCTTTGTCAAAACAATAAAAAAAATTAGAGGAAGGAAGGGAGGAGGGAGGGAAGGATTAAGGAAGGAAGGAAGAGAAGAAAGAGGGAAGAAAGGAAGGAAGGAAGGAAGGAAGGAAATCTTATGGGCTTAAGATGCATCAAAAAATTCAGTTTTCACTATGTATAATATAGGTATAGTCAATAGTATAAAATAACACATGTTTTTTTCTTGTAAAAAGAAGCAAACTAAAACAACCTCATTATGTGTTGTTTTTATATATAATGTATTTAACAAAGATGAAGCTATTATATTGTGACTGTGTTTTTTAATTATGTCCTTTGTTCTCCCTGGATTTTAAAATAAGTGTTATACAATTATTTACTTTGTATTTCACTAATCCAATAGAGCATGATTATTATGCAACTGAATATACAAAAATGTAAAAAAACAAAGCAAAGCACTGGTGAACCAAAGTAACATTAGTGTTTATTTTCTATCATCTTCTGTCTCTCTTTGTTCCTCTATTTCCTGTCTTCCTAACAAAGGATGGGATGAGAAGTAATATTTAGACATGTTTGTTAAAATATCAGTAGTTTTTTCTCATTTCAACTCCATAAAAATCATGTGCCTTTGTATTTTATACATGGAGGAATAATGGTTTATATAAGAAGCTTAGCAATGGGGTTGGATATAGGATCAATACACAAAAGTGAATAGTATTTTTAATGCACCATCAATGAACAATTAGAAGACACATATGTGTATATGTAGGTTTAAAATATATAATTTACAGTTAAAATTATAGTGAATCTAGAAATAAATCTAAAAAAGTTTTGCAAGCCCTGTGCATGGGTGTTTCTAAAACTTTGCTGAAATACATTAGCTAGAACTTTAATAGATGGACATGTAATTCCATGCTCATGATGAAAATATTTTGTGAGGATGTCTATTCTCTCTAGATTATTTATAGAGTTGAGACTTCTCCAATAAAAATCTACAAAAGTTTTTCATGAAACTTGACAAACTGATTCTAAAGTGTATATGGAAGTTCAGTGGTCCTAAAAGATAAGGTATGTTTGAACAAGAAGGTGGATAACAAGGGAAACTTTTCCTATTTTGAGATCAAGATTTTAAAAACCATGGTAATTAATATAGTGTACCACTGGTGCAGGGGTGTATAAATTGACTAGCAAAGTAACATAGAAAGTCTATAGATGGTGCCAATAAAATTATGGATATATGTATGAACTTGCATTTCCTCAAAAAGGAAGCATATATGTTCAATAAGTAAAGATTTGAACAAAAATATAATTGGAAATATGCAGAATGATGTACTATGTGGTCTTGATTCAACTGGTAAAAATAAGAAGAGGGAAAATACCCAACGTTTGAGAGATGTGGATCACTGGAATTTATTAATCATCACTGACAGCAAATTAAATTGGTACGGCCATGTTGAAAATTAGTTTTCTATTAGTTTATGAATTTGAATACTTATTCACCCAGAAATTCCATCCCTAGTTATATAGTTAGTAGAAACATAAAGAAGATAATTCATAGTAGCAATGTTCGTAATTTAAAAAATCCAGTGGTGACCTAATTAGTTTTTAACAAATTGTAGTGTAGTCACACAATAGGTAGCCATGAAAATGAATGAACTGCACTATTGGAAGGCAATGGACAATCTAGATCAGGCATGTCCAACTTATGGTCCAGGATGGCTTTGAATGAGGCCAAACACAAAATTTTAAAACATTATGAGATTTTATTGCAACTTTTTTTTTTTAGCTCATCAGCTGTTGTTAGTGTTAGTGTGTTTTATGTGTGGCCCAAGACAATTCTTCCAGTGTGGCTGAGGGAAGCCAAAAAGTTGGATACCGGTGATCTAGATTATTCTTAATAGCATTCTGTTGAATAAAAAATAAAAAACCAGATGAGATGCTTTATGACTCATTTTATATCTTCAAAAACAAGTAAAACCAGGTCTAGTCTGTGGATGTTCCTCGTATTAATTATCTTATATTAATTGTTTTTTCAAAATTAAGAAATAGGCTAAAAATAAAATTAAAGTGAGTTATGAGTAAACTGGTGATGATAGGAGTTATGAACCAAGGATTATGATTAATCCCATTTCATGTAGTTGATAAAAAAGTAAATTAGAGATCAGAGAAGTTAATTTATTTGTGTAAAAGACATTATAAATAGAGCCACTGTAAAATGGAGTCAGAGCTGCCATTCCGGGGGAACAGCCTTGCAGGGTTTGCTCCTCAAACTCTGGAAATTAAATCTGGGCAACATAACCTTTGGACGGGCCTGAAGCAGTATTGTGTCCCAAACAACAGTTTGCAAAGATAACAACAAAGCAGATATTTTGACTACCAGACTGAAAATTAAATATATTTTTTAGAATTAGTATCACTATGTTAGCTTATCTGCACCTACAGAAATTCCTTCCTTCTGTTTATGCAATTGTTTCCCTTCTCTTTCTCAGAAATACCCACTCCTGTGCCTAATTGGCACACTATTGCAGTTCTGCCTCAGTCAGTGCTTTTGAATAGCTATTCTTTTGAATCTCAAATAAATGCTTGTTGTCCCTCACTTTGGCCACCTTTTGTGTTTAGGTTAATGCTTGTCTAATAGCATCCAGATACAGTGGTACAGGGACTGGATCCAGTCAGAGGGATTTAAATCCAATATCTTTCCACCATACCCATTTGCCACGAACAACAGGGGAATAAAAGAGTAGTTCTTTAAGATAGCTCTGCACAACAGTTCTAGAATTACAGAAGGTATACATTTCTGGTAACTATTTAGCAATACAGTTCTCTAAGACCCTAAGTCAGATTTCTACAGTTTGTCTCCCCTAATATTTTTTTAGTCTCATTTGAAAATAATGAAATAAGAAAATTGATATATGAAAATGTAGAGAATAGAACTGACATTTAAAATATTTCTAATAAACTGATAGCAAATTTTGTAATGACTTCTCCCATGCACTTTGACTCAAACACCTTTTAAAGCATTTTTATAACATTTTACCTGATCCACGCTGAATAGAGCATCTGCTCAGATCTTCTTATTTTACAGATTCAGTTTTCAAGATTACCGTCTTCATAGCCAAGACTGGACTCAAGGTCATGTCTCCTGGTGTCTAAATCCCGTGGTGGTTTCTAGCCCTGATCCAGTGACCTGAGGGATTTCTGTCATGCTGGACAGAATAATGCTTTTAGAAGCAATTTGAGAAAGAGAAAGTGAATGCCAAACGTTCTAGTGTATTCCTCACATGGGAGGTAGCTCTACCACAAATTTATTATGCTTCTACAAAGTGCTATCTCAGTGGAATTTAGCAGCTGCTTCCCCACTGAGCCAATCTCTTTGTTGCTGCAGGTATACTTTCTTAAAACTTTAGTGAGGACAGAGAAGAAAATCAGTGATCTCTTGGAGTGTAAAAGAATAAAATTGGCATGACAACATGGGAAATGTTCTTAGTTTTTCCTGGAAATGTTTTAAAATGCTTTATTGATGTATCTTTATTTGAAAGGAGATACCATGTTTGAGGAAACTCAAATCTAACTTCAATCTCTTGTCAAAATATTTGTTATTCCTGTTAATAAAAAGTAAGTATTTTGAATGCTATCCAACCCAAGAAACAACTGTCTTTCAAAATTACATTTTAGGCTCACTTAAAAACAACAAAAACAAACTAAGAAGGCAAAAAAAATGTCATTTCCTCTACCTGAAATCCCTTCTTCTGCCCAGATAGTGACTTAGACTCCTGTTTGTCATTGAAAATGCAGTTTATAATTTACCTCCTCTGATATTCCAATGTGTTATGCTTCTTTCCTAGAATGAGTCTGGGTTCAACTCATTTTTATCTTATCATAGTGCTCATTACAACAGAACTTGCTTTAGAGTTACTTACATACATGTCCACCATTGCACCGTGATTCTGTGGAGGTTGATTCCTTGTCTTACTGTTCTGGATCATTTGCCATTTCGGTTTGAACCCCAATTTATGCTTCTCAGTGTTCTTCCTTGTGTTGTAGGAGACTGGGAAGCTGTAGGCTACATTCCCTAGACTCCTGTTGTTACTGAGCCAAGGCTCACTGCCAGAGGTGCTGAGAAGCCAGTACAGTGGCATCAGCTGTTGAGAAAAGAAGAAAGCTTTTATTGTGAGGTCCATCAGCAAGAAGACAGAAGGCAAGGCTCAAATTTGTCTCCCTGATCTAGGATTCACTGTGGGGTTTTAAGGGATAGAAATATTTAGGGTTCAGGTTCATAAATGTTACTCATGGGTGGTGTTTCACAAGTGTTAACTTGTTAACTTTGGTTCTGGGTCTTGTTAGAAACAGATTAGGACCAGTATGAGCTGGTTCTGAGGTTACACTATAATCTCTAGTTCCTGTTAGTTTCAGCTAACAGGTGGAAAGAGGGAGGAAGCTAGCTATTCCTTCTTGGACTTCCCAGTAAGGGCAGCAAGGGTGGTACCGGGTGTGGTGAGACTGCAGCAACAGTGGGAATGCCTGCAAGGGCAGGCAGGGTTCTGGATGTCTGCCCAGGCAGCTCAGCTCCAATTATGGGCCCCAGGGACAAAGTGCTCTGGGAAACATTACTGACTCCTTTGCTTCTCCAACCCAGGAGTGGTAGTGTTTTCCTGCAGTTATTATCTTTGGATGAACTTTCCTTTTGTTCCCACTGCTCTTTCAGTACCAATGCATTAAACTCCTTGTGTTTGAAATTCATAAAATGGTTCTGTTTACTCATGTCCAGAACTAGTGCAATGTTTAATACAAAACCAGGAGTAAAAAAATATATAATTTGGATGAAAGAGGATCCTTACCAACTATGATTCCAGGCCTGCAATTAGAAGACTTTGTACAGACATAAAACTCTTAATAGCGAAGCAGTCATTAATAATTATTTATTAAATCTGGCAAATCTCAACTATTCTTTCTGCTTAACATTAACATACACCCTTCTTACTCACTGTGTTAGATCATTTTGTAGGTTAGTTCACTGTTGAGTATAAGATGTTGTCAACATTATATATACTCAGCAAGTTAAATGCAAATTTATTTTAAACTTCAAAAGATACTGATTGGATTATCAAAAGAGTAAGGAAGGCCCTAGGAAAAATTGATGACTACCACAAATATTTTTGCAAAAATTTCCTTTTGGGTTTATGTTTGTTAAAGTCAGACAGATGCAAAAGATGTCTTATCATGCTGCCACAGTTTTGTCAGAAAAGTAATTCAAAGATAAAGAAAAAGAAGACTCAGCATGAGTTAGATTATTTACACTCTTCCCGTTCTAGTGTGTACCTCTCTTTGCAATGTGACATTGCCACTCCCCCCAATAATGAAGTAGAATCTCTTTCTCCACCTCTTTAAAACTGAGCGAGACTTGTGACTCCCTTTTAACAAAAGAATGTGTTAGAAGTGACATAGCATGGCCTCCAGAATGGAGGCTTCAAAAGACCTTGCAGTTTATATCCTCATCATCTTTGATCACTGCCCTGACCTCCATGTAAGGGAGTCAATATGGAGGAGAATGGAAACACTTCATTTGACACCCAATCACCAAATGTGTGAAAAAGGCCATCTTATATTTTCTAGAAATTATGAGAAATAATAAGTCATTATCTTCAGCCACTATGTTTTGGGGGAGATGGACTGAAACACAATAGTTGCTTCAGTTTTAGATTACTTTAATAACTAACAAAAAGTTGGAATATTTTTATAATTACCTCTTTTTTTTTTTTTTTTTTAAGATAATGCCCTTTCCCATATAAAACAATAAACTGGCCATTTTATCAATTCAAAATATTTTTATAGCCAATTTAAAATTTTCTTCGGACACTATTCCAGGAGTGAGCAAATCTTTGTCATTGTCATAAACTCCCATTTCTGAGAGAAAGCGAATGGACAGGAAGAATGAGTAGGTTTTTATGAACGATCAAGATATTCTTTCTAGTACAGGTTCATATCTTCAAGGAAAAAATGACATCTAATAAGCAGGCCAATGACTTTGATGGTATATAATGCAATGAGATATTGTCAAGAGAATCCATGAATTTCTAAAATTCTCCTTTGTGTTTAACAAAATCAGCAGTGTCATTGATTAAGGGTACATTCTTTTCAAGAATGTACAGCTTGGGAGTGGACACCGTATATATGGTGATGAAAGGGGAGCCCATTCTGGGTGGTGAGCACATAATGTGATACATAGGTGATGTGATGTGAACTTGTATGTCCGGAAACTATCTAATTGTTACCAATCAATGCCACCCCAATAAATTTAACAATAAAATTGAAAAAAAAGAATGTGCAGCTTTATAGTTTATATTATAAATCTCCCTCCTTTAGAGGGAGATCTTGTGACACTGAAATTTTCTTGAAAATCAGTCAAATGATGATACCTATAAAACTACACACACCAAAAATCTGATATCATTGAAATATTGTTAGATTTATAATTATACATATAGATATACACACATATATGTATATATGCTATATATAAAAGCCATGTAATACATGTGTGATATACAACACATATATCATAATCTGTGTTTTACAACTTGTAAGGAACACAAAGTTAAGAAAAAGCACAAACACATTAAAAAGAATTAATAATCCTAACCTGACAGTGGATCTGTATTCTGTGGCATATAAATAAATGTCCTTATGCAAGAAAATTTTCACTTTCTTAAACAACCAAGGCATTCAATGAAGTAAAAGAACTTCATAAGGACTTTGGAACTTCAAAAGGCTCACATCATTTTTTGGATTTTTTGCAATAAAGAAAATATAAATATAATGGACTTCAATTATATATATATAATTTTTTTTTTAGTGCAAAAGTTGATCTGGGGTAATATCTGAATATACAACAGATAAACACAGGAACTCAGAGGGGTCAAAACTAATATTCTACCACACTGCTCTCTGGCAAACTTCTTATCTATGATACATGTTTGAAATCAAAGGTCAAGTATATTAACCTTTTGGTTTGGTCTGGATGTTTAGTGACATCAAATACATTTATAATTATTAGGTCTTTGGAGAAAGTTTTTAGAAAAAGTTTTTTTTTAACGATTTATTTTTATTGTTTTTGACAGAGAGAGAGAGACAGAGAGAGACAGAGAGAAGAGGGAGGGCCCAGAGCAGTCTCCATAGTTGTACTTCATCAGTTCTTGACATAGTTTTATTCCACACAAGTGGGTGGGAGGTGGGGAGACGGGAGGTTGCACAGGGTGGGAACTAGGTAGGGGGCCTCTCCAATGGGAGACACGCCCCCTTGAGCTGGAGCCCGAACTGGAGCCTCCCACATGGGAAGCTCACCCCGGCAAGAACCAAATTGGGGGCCTTCCACATGGGACACATACCCCAGTTCAGCATACGGGTCTGGGACTGGATCCTTGACTCTGGGGCTATAGGGTGAGTGCTTAACCTGCTGAGCCATCCTGGCATCCCCTATTTTTATATTAATAATGAGGGGACCCGTTTATAGGAACTGGAAACTTTGCATTAATTATTCTCGTATAATAGTCCCAAGGTATAAATATAAAAAGCTAGGGAGATCTGGTGACTTGCTCAAGTCAGTGAAAGCATTGGAAATCAAAACTCTTATTCTTGGTCTCATTCCCTTCACAGTTCATTCAGCTTGGGTAATAGCCCTCTCTCAATTTTAACTATAGTCATTTTTGTTCTATTTTTTAGGTCATCTTTTTCATTGTTTTTGTTTTTTTCTTCTATTTCCTCACATCCAAGACACTTTGTTTTAAAATATGAACCAGAATATGCATGCTAATTTCTATTAGAAGACTATTTACTGTATACTTTAGCTATGCTGCATATAATCTTTCACTTTTATTTATCACCTTGGTAGGAATACTTGACATACATCCCTAAAATATTACCTCTGAGCAGTCAACATGCTTATTTTAGGTGGGTCAGTTCACTTTTTATTCATAAAAGGCATAGAAACATTTTTCTCTTGAGACTACTACCTGAAATTTTAATGCACATAATTTCACTAAGATTGCAAGGGAAATTGCTTTTAAAAACTTTTTAATGGCAAAATTAGTTACTAAAATACTGGCATCTTATAAGAACTTTACTAAGCCTTTGCAAATATCTAGAGCAGCACTGTCCAGTGTTACTTTCTGCTTTATTGGAAATGTTCTACGTCTGCAGAGTCCAACATGGCAGCCACTGGCCGCGTGTACTCCTGAGCACTTGATGTGTGGCTAGTGTGACGGAGCAACTGACTCTAATGCTAATACGGCAAGTGACGATCATATTAAATGGCAGGTCAACATGAAATGACTTCATATATTCATCCACCTCATAGGACTGATCTCCCATTACTGTCCATACAGTACACACAATGAGCTGGTCTCTTTCAGAAAGCGAGTGAGCCTTGTAACTGCACTCTTCCTTTTGCCTGCTACTGTAAAGCTGGCAGCATTACCATGTTTGCAAAAGTCTAACAACCGGTTTTACTTGCAGAAGATTAACCCCAGCTCTCCTCACTCTTATAGAACAGTAGTTTTCTACCTGAGAGTTGGAGAATTGTTCCTTCCGGCTTAAGGCACTTGAAGGCACATTGGCTGCCAGGCATGAAACTTGTGTTGTGTTGTAGATCTAAAGGTATAGGTGGTGGGTGGATTTGAGTTTCCTGGACCTGCCCGAGGCCAAAATTGTTTCTGCTTCATTATCCTGAGAAATGGAAACTTTCCATGAGGCCGTCTAGATTTCTAAAACATAAATGCTGGTAGATATAAAAAAATTTCAAAGCCCTTATCTACACAATTCTTTGTTTTCTATAGTAACTGTGTCCCTTACGCTTGAATCAGTTCACTGTAAAGATATCATAAGTCTAAGCATGACATTTCCTAATGCTATGCATTCCTACTGGGATAAGCTTTTTCTATCAGAAGAATAAAACTTTGAATGCTGTAGTGACCAAGACAAAACTGTCTTGGTCACTACAGGAGGCAAATCCGTCTCTGACACCTAATTATCCCTTTCTTTCTCCCCTCCCCACACCCTACCCCTTATTCTGTTTTTTTCTTTTCTTTTTTTGTCCAACCCTCTTGAATCTAATAATCTTTGCCCTCTCCTAAATCATGGTCAATTCCTAAGAAAAGGGCAGATATTCAGATGAAGGTGAACGAAGACAATCTTACCTCTTTAGTGTACTAGAGTTTTAAGCATAATATTAAATCTGTTTAAGGTGTTGAGTGTTTTGTCTTATGCTAAATATATTTAAAACAATTTGATGGAGTTAAGGATTTATTTTCAGCTCCTGATATCTCACCTTAATTTTGTGTACCTACAGTTCTTTTGTGTAAAGTTAACCCCAATTTAGGTTCTGCCTATTCTTTCTGTATCTAAAAGACGTCTAAATCAAGAAGGATAATATAAGGAAGCCTATATATCAGTGAATGTTTGTGTTATTACACCTTAGGATATTAAATTACACATGAGAGCATTCACATAGTACTCATCCAAAATAAATATTCAAGAAATTGTTTAGAAATTAACTTTTTTTGAAAACACTTTTTTCCTCCTCTAACCTCTCAATTTCTCATTGATAGTTAACTGGCTTTTGGTTTGGAATATATATTAGAAAGAATATTTTTCATAATATAGCTTGATCATTTTATGTATAACAGAAGTATAATATATTATTTTGGTACTTCTACCCAATGTGGAGGAATGGGGATCAAATTTATCCTCTAAATTGAAACAAACAAACAGAAAAAATAGCTAAAATAATTGGTTTTAAGATTTTTAGATATCAGGTGATGAAGGAGAATAATCTCTGGACGTTAAAAGACAAACAGGGTGAGATCTAAGACTGCTTCAACTTATTGTCTATAGAATGCTTCCAGGTCATGGTGCAGGAAGGAGAAACCCATACAGGGTCTGGCAAATTCCCTGAGTTGAGCAGATGGAGTTGTGAGTTAGAATTCACAGGGGAGACTTTCATAGAGGAAAGAGATGCACAGAGAGAAAACCTTGGACATCTATGAAGATTCTTCTTGAGTATTCAACAGAATACTAATCAGTATATGTGTGTGAAGAAATTATTCGAGACCAAAAACAATAATTCAAATATATTAGAAGGAAAAGGTTTTGAAACTCTCACGTGGTATGGAATGATGCCTATGCCTATCCGTCAGTCAAGGAAAACTCACAAATTCACAAGGCATTGTATAGAATACTCAGGAAGTTCTTGCCCCACGAATGGGACATAATTAGTCCTAGGCTAAGGATTTCTACAGCCCCACCTAAAACTTCTAAAAGTAAGACCTGAATGGATCAAATTATTTCTAAGTAACTGCATCCCAGAATAAAGCTAAGAAGACTTATAGGAATACAAAAATATCCAGTAACCAACAAGTTAAAATTCATGCAATTTGTCTGACATGCAATAAAAGATTACCAGGCATGCAAAGAAACAGGGAACACAACCCATAATGAGGAAAATAATAATATAATAATATTATTATTATAATCTAACAGTTGCTGGAATGAGCAATAAAGACATTAAAACAATATAATTGTATTCCAACTCAAAAGGTTAGGCAGTGTCAGAGAAGAAATAAAGTGGATGCTAAAAATTACAGTGCCTATGATAAAAAATACTCTGGATGCAACAGTATATTAAATATGGCAGAACAAGAGATTAGTGAACTTGAAGACATAGAAATATAAGCTATTCAAAATAAAATATATAGACAAAAGTTGAAAATGAAAAGAGCATGTCTGAATTGCAAGATAACTTATAGTGGTCTAATACAGAGGGTTCCCAAAAAATGTATACACATTTTGAGAAAAAAAAATTAAAACTGTAATGCTCAATATATACCAATAACAAAAAGATGAATACAAGTTACATTTGACTTCTGTAATTACAAGAGGTGCTCAAAGAGGTTATCATCAGCATTCAGACACCTCTGATTACAACAAACTACTTCTTGAACAATGTTGACCAAAGTGTCTACTTGTGTTGCTGCACCTGCCCTTTCAGTTAACCATATTTCTCAAGCTTATAATGAATTTGTGCAATTGTTAGTTGTGTTGGGGGTTCTGTTGCATTTTCATACCTCCATTGTAGTTTGTATTTCCACAACTTTCTCAAATTTCAAATACCGTTTCACAATGGTCTTTTGTTCCTCCAGTGACAACCGTGCTTTTTGCTATTTTCATTGACTGCCCTGCTGCATGGTGATGCTAGCATTCATTTGATTAATGCCATCTTTTGAGCAAATGTCATACTATGCATTGCTACTATAATTCAACTTCGAAAATTAATACATAGATAATATCTTTTTAAATGTGTATACATTTTTTTGGCACTCCTGGTATACATGTAAATGGAGTCTTTGAAGAAGGTGGGGATAAACATTTTTAATAACATAATGGCCAAAGTTGGCCAAATTTGATGAAAACTATGAAATGTAGATCCAATGCACTCATATTCATGGATTACAAGAAAAAACATAGTTAAGATGTAGTTTCTTTCCATATTGATCTACAGCTCAAACACAATCCAAAATAAGATCCAGACATCCTCTTTTGTAGATATTGGCAAACTGATTCTAAAGTCTATACAGAAAGACAAAACCTAGAATAGCCAACACAATACTAAATAAGAACAAAGTAATAAAATAACACTATCCAACTTCATGATTTACTGTATGGCTATAGCAAATCAAGACAGCATGCTATTGATAGAAGAATAGCTGCATAGATTAATGGAACAGAGGAGAGCACCCAGAAATAGGCCCACAAAAATATAGTCAATGAATCTTTGAAAAGGAATAAAGGCAATTAAATGGAAAGAAGACAGTCTTTTCAGACACTCCAACTTTTACACACAAAAAGAATTCAATATGGATTGTAAACCTATATGTCAGATGCAAAAATTTAAAATCAGAAGAAAACTTTGGAGAAAATTTATCAGATCTTGAGTTTAATGATAAGTTTATAGATACAACATCAAAACAAGACCCATGAGAACTGAAGGAAAGTACCTCAACAAAATCAAGGCCCTATGATAAACCCTCAGCAAATATTATACTAAAGGAGGAAAAGCTGAAGCCTGTTCTCCTAAAATCAGGAACAAGACAGGATGCCGCCTGCCAACACCACTATTCAACATAATGCTGAAAGTTCTAGCCAGAGCAATCAGGCAAGAAAAAGGAATAAAAGGTATTCAAATTGGGAGAGAAATAAAACTGTCATTTTTTGCAGATGATATGATCCTTTATATAGAAAACTCTAAAGACTCTATCAGATATCTATTACAAACAATATACAAATACAGTAAAGTTGCAGGATACAAAATTAATGTACAAAAATCAACTGCATTTTTATATGCCAACAACAAAATATCAGAGAGATGAAAAAATTCATTCCTTTTTTAATTGCAAACAAACAAACAAACCAAAAAAATGAAATACCTAGGAATAAATCTAACAAAGAATATGAAGGACTTATACATTGAAAACTATAAGACATTTTTAAAAGAAATTGAAGAAGACACAAAGAAGTAGAAAGATATTCCATGTTTATGGATTGGAAGAATTAACATAGTTAAAATGGTTAAAATGGCCATATTACCCAAAGCAATATACAGATTCAATGCTATTCCCATTAAAACCCCACAGACGTTCTTTTAAGAAATAGATAAAAAAAATTATTAAATTCATATGGAACTACAAAAGACCCTGAATCACCAAAGCTATCCTAAGAAAAAAGAAAAAAGTTGGGGCATCTCACTGCCTGACGTTAATCTGTACTACAAAGCCTCAATAATCAAAACAGCTTTGTATGGGCAGAAAAATAGATACACAGACCAGTGGAACAGAATTGAAAACCTAGAAATAAACCCACAAATATATGGACAGATTATTTTTGACGAAGGAGTGAAAAACGTACAATGGGGAAAAGAAAGCCTCTACAGTAAATGGTGCTGGGAAAGTTGGAAAACCACATGCAAAAGAATGAATCTGACCTGCAATCTGTCACCATATACCAAAATTAACTCAAAATGGATTAAAGACCTTCATATAAGACCTGAAACAATAAACTGCATAGAAGAAAACATCGTAACTAAATTTATAGACCTGGGGTTTAGGGAGAACTTGATGAACCTGACCTCAATGGCAAAGGAAGTAAAAGCAAAAATAAGTGAATTGGACTTTATCAAACTAAAGGATTCTGCACAGCAAAGGAAACTATCAACAAAGCAAAGAGACAACCAACCAATTGGGAGAAAATACATGCAAATAATGCCTCTGATAAGGGGCTAATATCTAAAATATATGAAGAACTTGTACAACTCAACAACAAAAAGACAAATGATCCAATTAAAAAATGGGAAGAAAACCTAAACAGATACTTCTCCCATTAAGACGCACAAATAGCCAACAGATATATGAAAAACTACTCAACTTCATTAGCAATTAGGGAGATGCAAATTAATACCACAACGAGATACCACCTCACACCTATTAGAATGGCTATAATCAACTAGACAAGGAATAAGTGCTGGAGAGGCTGTGGAGAAAAAGGAACCCTTATACTTTGCTGGTGGGAATGTAAACTGGTACAACCACTATGGAAGGCAGTATGGAGATTCCTTATACTAGAATGGAATTGCCTTATGACCGTGCAACTCCTCTCCTGGGTATTTACCCAAAAAACCTGAAAACTTTAATCCGCAAAGATATATGTATCCCAATGTTCATCACAGAACTGTTCACAGTGGCCAAGTCGTGGAAACAACCAAAGTGTCCTCTGATAGATGACTGGATAAAGAAGTTATGATACATTTCCATAATGGAATACTACTCAGTGATAAAAGATGAAATGTAGCCATTTGTGACAACATGGATGGTGGACCTTGATACCATCTGATTAAGCGAAATAAGACTGAAAGAATCAAGAAACAAATGACCTCACTTATAGGTGGAATATAAAACTGAAAATAACAAAGAAACAAAAACTCATGGACACAGTCAATAGTTTAGTGATTACTGGAGGGTAAGGGGGGAGGTGGGTGGAAGAGTGAGGGGGGAGGGGAGTAGAGAGGTGGCATCAAATATATGGTGATGGAAAGAGACCTGATTCTGGGGGGTAAGCACATAATATAATGCATAGACAATGTAATGTAGAATTGTACACCTAGAAATTATATAATTGTTACCAACCAATGTCACCCCAATAAATTTAACAATAAAAATCAAACAAGACCCATGAAAGATAAAAGTGAAAAATGCATATTTTATTAATATTGAAAAACAATCTGCTCTGTGAAAGACATTATTTTTAATGCATTTATTAAGGTTTATTTTTTATTGTTTTGACAGAAAGACAGGGACAGATAGAGACAGCGAAAAGAGTGAGGGCCCAGAACAATCTCCGTAGTTGTACATCATCAGTTTTAGATATAGTTTCACTCCACACAGGTGCGTGGGAGGCTGTGTAGGGCAGGAACCTGGTGGGGGCCTCCTGCATGGGAGGCAAACCCACATGAGCTGGGGGCTGAACTGGGGGTGTCCCACATGGGAAGCTCTCCCCGGCAATAACTAAACTAGGGGCCACAACCCAGTTCAGCATATGGTTTCTCACGGGCTGGGGCCAGGATTCAATCTTAGGACTCCAGGGCTATAAAGCGAGTACTTAACCCACTGAGCCATCCTGACATCCCCTGAAAGACATTATTAAGACAATGAATAGCTAAGCTACAGATAGAGAGAAAAATATGTATAAAATGTCATCGTATTTACTATACAAAACTCTTAAACTTAACACTAAGATAATAAAATATGCAATTAAAAAATGGGCAAAAGATCTCAACAGATACCTCACCAAAGAAAATATACAGATGGCAAATAAACATATAAAAAGATGCTCAAGATTATTTTTCATTACAGAATTATAAATATTTATTTATTTATTTTTATTGTTTTTTGACAGAGAGAGAGAGAGAGAGAGAGATACAGAGACAGAGACAGAGAGAGAACTGAACTGGGGGAGCTCCCAGTTCAGCATATGGTTCTGCACGGGCCGGGG
>PVKE010025351.1:0-23115 GCA_004027555.1 Craseonycteris thonglongyai | reverse complement strand
TTTCCGGCGTATAAGACGACCCCCTAATTTTACAGTTAAAACATAGGTTTAGGCCTATATTCGCTGTATAAGACTACCCCCCACTTCCGAGGCTGTAGTCTTATACAGCGAATATAGGCCTAAACCTATGTTTTAACTGTAAAATTAGGGGGTCGTCTTATACGCCCGGTCGTCTTATACGCCGGAAAATACGGTAAATGGCATATCATGCAGTGTTTTATGTCTGTCTTTTTTCACTTAGCATCATGCTTTTGTGATTCATCCATGTTGCTGCCTTTCCTTTTTATTGCTAGGTAGGGACCTAACACTTTTTTTTTTATCCTTTCACAAACTGAAAAACATCTGGCTTGTTTCAAGGTTTTGGCTATTATGAATTAAGCTGCAATGAACATTCAAGTACAAGTCTTTGCATAAACATGTTTTCCTTTCCCTTAGGTAAATACTTAGGAGTGGAATGGTGAGATCATATGGTAGATGTATGTTTGTTTAACTTTGTAAGAAACTACCAAACTATTTTACAAACTGGGTCTAGCATTTTGCATTTCTAACAATAATGTATAAGGGCTCTGCAGTTTCTCCACATTCTTACCAACACTTGATATTATTAGCATTTTAACTTTTAGCCAATCTAGTAGTATATAGTATCATTTCCCTAATGACTAATATCAGAGCATCTTTTCATATATAGTAGACTCTCCGTTAACTGGAAGGCAAGCAACTGGCAAAAATCTCAAGCAACCAGTTGCTAGAGTGCTGATTGCTTGAGTTCTGGTTAACAACAAGTCTACTTACATTTATCCAGTATTTACCAATCTGCCTGGATATTCCATTGTACTTACTTGTTACATTTTTATCTCTTTGGTGAAGTGTGTGTTCAAATGCCCATGTTTTACTTGAGTTGTTTTCTTATTACTGAGTTATAAGAGTTCTTTACATATTTTGTAAATATTTACATGATTTATTTATCAAATAGTTATTATTTGCAATACTTATATTTTATGAAGTCACCATGAAAAATGACTTACTGAATACTGAAATTTCCTAGGGGAAACAGAGAAGAAGTTCCTTTGAGCCTCTGGTCACATTTTTGTCAAATAAAACACCATTTATAGCTTTTTAAAGCTGTGGTACATATATACAATGGACTATTACTCAGCTACAATAAAAGATGAAATACTGCCATTTGCAGCAACATGGATGAACTTGAGGTCATCATGCTTAGGAAAATAAGCCAAACAGAAAAAGCTAAGAACCATATGACTTCACTCATATGTGGAATATAAAACTGAAAGCAACAAAGAAACAAAATCTCATGGACACAGCCAATAGTTTAGTGGTTACCTGAGGGTAAGCAGGGAGGAGGGTAGGAGAGGAAAGTGGGGGAGTTAAATATATGGTGATAGAAAGAAAGCTGACTCTGGGTGGTGAACACATATTGTAACACATGGACAAGGTACTATGGAGTTGTACACCTGGAACCTATGTAATTTTTACTAACCAATATCACCCTCATAAATTTAACAAAAACAAAAAAGCACCATTTACATTATATGGTTCATTTGCCATTGTCTTGCCAGCATTGAAAACCAGTCTCAAAAGCATTGAGAATCTGCTTACCCACATAACCCTTTCTCTAACACTGACAGGGTATTTTGAAAATTCTTCCTTAACCTCCTGACCTTCAGAACCTGCCTTGATTGCATATTTAACGTTTTTCATGCTGTGTTGTCTTTTGAAATGTGCAAGCCAGCCAGCACTAACCAAGAAGGGTGTAACACTGTCCGGACCCTGGGTAATGTGACTATGAAATTCTTTGCCTCTCAGCCTCACAATACTGTCCACTACAATTTTTATCGGCTGTCATCTCCTAAATCTATGAACTTAGCTGTTTTTCCATCTTTTTCATAGCTTTATCATATACTGTAGATGTTGCTCTAGCATTTTCCAGAGCAGCCTGATGTACTAATCAGTGAATTTCCTCCTTCTTTTTCTGTACATACTTCATTGTTGATTAATTAACGTTGCCCTCATGGTCAATAGCATTCTAACTCACAGCTGACCTAAGCTTATGGAACACACCTATTTTTTCCCCTAAGGAACACCCCAGCCTTCTTGCACTTAACATTACTAGACAGAGCGTCAGCTCTATGCTTGTGGGCCATTTTACACAGTGAGATCACCAAGAAAAAGAACAAAAAATGCAAAAAACATAACACTAAAAAATAATCACATTACATACACCTGGAAACAATGTAACTGATATCAATCAATGTCACCCCAATAAATTTAACAACAACAACAACAAATCACAAAAAGGACACTTGCTTACAGTATGAGAGCTGAAACAAGAAGACAGAGTGTCACCTCCTTCAAAGTCAGTTGGGAAAGTACGTCAGGCAACTGAAGTGTTTCGCAGCTCTTTCTGTGTCTGCCCATGAAACCCCAGCAGGTGTTGATTTGGGGTTACATACACACTTTATGAGTAGCTGAATTCTCAAATAGGGAAAATAGGAAAAAGAGGATCAACTCTATATGTTCTGCAAAGATTTTCTTCCAGTCCGTGGCTTGTTTGTCTTTTCTTTTCTTAGTAGTGGTTTTCAAAAGCAAACAATTTAATATTTTTATTTTGTACAATAGATCAATAATTTTATTGGTTCAAGGTTTTGAATCCTATTTAAAAATCTATGCTTAATTTAGACCAAAGAGATACGCTCCAAATTTTTTCTTTACAGCGCTTTATAGTTTTAGCTTGCTCTTTAGATTTATGATCCCATTTAGAAATAATGTTGTATAACTTTACCTGTGATTTCCCAGGGGTAAATTACTTTTTAATTATTATTAATCTAAGCAAGCCTTGTGTAGAAAAATAACAAACATAACATATGTTTATGGCATTTTTATGAGACTGTACATAATATTTAGCTTGAAATATCATATAAATTAAAATAGTATATTTGAATTCAATGTAATTAAGTTAAAATAATATACTTATTCTGACTAAAGAGATAAGGAGTAATTTCTTACTAATTGGTATTAATAACAACATATTGAAAACACATTTGTCTAAAACCACACTTAAGACAAGGTTCACGTCTTTGTTCTTACGAGCCTTGGCAATGAATTTTCTTAAAAGTAGACACAGGCAAATGGTACATGAAAATAGCAAATTTTAAAGAAACGTGTTGTTGTTTTTTTCTAAAAGCTAGAAACTATAAATTTTAAAATGAAAGGGAACTTCTTCATGGAAAACTATAATAGTAAAAATTTTAAAAATGATATTCAATACTTGAGAAAAGGAATGGAAAGACCTTGAAAGAAGGTTCTTCTATTAAGGAAACATTTCCTTCAACAATTGACAACCAGTATGAATACAGAGGAAAGGTCAGTTCATTAAAACAAGAAAAGAAAAGAAAACACAAAACAAAACAAAATACCTTCTTTTCCTCTGAAATGGCACTGACAGTAACAATGGAATTGGTATTCAGTGCAGAGCCTACAAATTCAAGCCAAGATAAAGTCCAAAAAGCTAAAATAAAAATGACCCAGAGACACAAGAGGTAAGTCTTTAAAAGTTATAAGAACAAAGTACTGATGCATTCTATGATATGGTGAACCTCAAAAACATTATACTAACAAGCTAGAATCAAAAGATTACATATTGTATGACTCCGCTTATATGAAATATCTGGAATAGACTAATATAGACAGATAGAAATCAGATCAGAAACCAGATTTGGAGAATCTGGCCCTGAGGGACTGCTGTGAAGAAGCCTGGATTCTCTCTGGCAAGCAGCAGGTAGCTAAAGAGAACCAACAGGTAGCAAAGGATGTGATACTGCACCAGGCCTTGCTGCGGCTGCCTCAGTACCAGACTGATCTCCTGCTCACCTTCAATCAGCCGCCCCCTGACAATAGGTCATCTCTTGGCCCTGACAATGTGCCACTTCCTCCCTGGAGCCTGGGTGACTTTGAACAGCTGGTGACCAGTCTGACCCTTCACGATCCCAACATCTTTGGTCCCCAGTAAAGATGCTGAAATGCTGCATGCTGCTGCTGAAGACTTGGGGACCGTGTGCTGCAAGGGGAACAAACGGTTGGGTATATTTCCCAAATTCCTTCCCTGTGCATAAACATAAGACATCTCTCTGTAGAAATAAACTTGCTTTATAACCAAAAAAAAAAAAAAATCAGATCAATGACTGTCTAGGGTTAGGAGTGGATGCAGGAATTCATTCTTAAAGGTTAAGGAAAGACAATTCACTGAGCATTAGTCCTTTTCCTCTTGTCAGTCTTCTGCTTCATACCTCACTCTTCATATCCTTTTATTCCCCTTCACCTTCTCGGCCATGCCCTGAAACCTTTTTAAAATGTATTTCATTTTTCAAGACATTTTCTCATCTCTATGGATGTATATAGTCTACTACCACACTGGGTCCCCTCTCATTAAACAAATAACATGATGTAAGCAACTAATATCTCAGAGTAGCAAAAGTAAGACTGGTTTACCAAATTCATACTATAACTCTCAGCTTTATCATCATCTGGAAACTCAGAAAGAAACATCGACTTGCAGAATGGTTTTTTTCCCCAAAGAGAAAAAAAAATTACTTCAGACCATCACAAGGAAATGATTGGACTATTTAAACTTTGGGGATGTGTTAGTACATGAAAGATTGTTTTCTGGTGGATTGGTCCATAAATGGTTGAGTACAGGTTCAAAGATAACATTACCTGTAGCAAGAATAAGTTTCTCAGTACTCTGAGTTGCTATCAGAATTATCTCATAGCAATTCCATACTTTTTTCCTGATTGGCTTAGAATCCCTCATTTGACCAAAACACTGGGCCTGCAGTGTTTCAGGCCTTACCACATACAAATGGGCTCAGGGCAGGATCTAATCATCTCTTATTCCTCACCAGTCAGGCCAATTAATTTTTAATTAAAATTTTATAAAAAGTTGCCATTTTCTAGCAGGGACTGTTGCAAGTGCTGAGAATTCAGTGACAGAAGATAAAGCCCAGCCTCATGGAGCTTATATTCTATTCTTGGGCTCTACCTGGTCATTTTATTCTAAATAACCAAGCCTACAGCAGGCAGCCACCTGGGAGGCTGGATGCTGCTGTTCCACGGAGCAGACACACAGCAGGACCGACATGCTCTGCTAGTATCTGCTAACACCTGCTGTCAAGGCCAGTTACTTGCTGTAACAGTCTGAGTTGTTTCCTTATGCTATAAGGAACACCTGTTCTGTAGGTGACCAAACAATCAACTCTGAGATATGCTGGGGACAAGTGACAGCTCTCACTGTTTCTTCCACATCCTCTGACAACACAGGTTCAAATTTTAAGCCACACTACTATCCAGTGGCTCTCAATTGAATAGTATATTGGCTCAGTACTTACTTATTACAGATTGCTGGCTGAATAGCTTAATCTCTTTATATGTAGCCACAATCAGCATTTGTCTTGGTTTATCTTCCAAGATTTTTTAATGAAATAAAAAATCTTCTCAAGACTACACATTAGAAAAAGAAAATATTGTAAAGCTCTTGAGATTAATATAAAAATGTCCAAGGGCTTCCCTGAGCTTTTAATCAGTTCTTCACAACAAGTCCCCTATATTAATGACTTAATAATGTTTGACAAAACAGGGAGCAATGAATCTGGTCTCAGACATTAGAATATTTTCAGTTCTGAGAACTAATTACATAGCAACTCTGGGAATGTCTGTCCATAAAAAAACAAAACTCTCAGGTAGCTATAAATTGCAAACATATTTTTGTGAAATACCACAACAAATACAAAGGGCTTTCTATTTTGTGGAAGACAATTTTTCCATGGATCGGGTAGGGTGGGGAGGATGGTTTCAGGATAATTCAAGCACATTACATTTATTGTGCACTTTATTCCTATTATTATTACATTGTAATATATAATAAAATAATTATACAACTCACCATAAGGCAGTGAAACCTCTCTGTTAATGTCAATCTGTATTTGTGGCCACTCCGCAGTGCTACTAGCACCCCCACCTCAGCTCCACCTCAGATCATCAAGCCTTAGATTCTCATAAGGAGCATGTGACCTAGATCCCTCGCATGCGCAGTTCACAATAGGGTTCACACTCCAATGAGAATCTAATGCTGCCACTGATCTAACAGGAAGTGGAGCTCGGGCAGTAATGTGAGCAATGGAGAGTGGCTGTAAGTACAGATGAAGTTTCACTCTCTTGCCCACCACTCACCTCCTGCTCTGAGGCCCGGTTCCTAACAGGCAATGGACTGCTACCAGTCCGTGGCCCAGAAGTTGGGGACCCCTGTTCTAGATGATGGATGCCAGTAGGCCTGAAACAAGTTAGTCTGCAAAAAAGGACAGGGACGTTTCACCTGCAAATTTCTAGTAAGGCTAGTCTTTCCCTCCTGCCCTCTGGAGCTCATTAATTTATGCTTGGTTAATGACTTCACGCAGCAGACAGATCCAGTCTTTCTGTTTTTCTTTCTTGTGGAATGATTTCCCTAAGCCAATGTTGGGCAGAATGCCACTAATACCACCATAAAGCCCCTGCAGTGCTTGAAGGGGGAGGCAAGAGACAGAGGGTTAGGTGATAATCAAGCTTACAGATTAGAGCTTACTAAAGCTACAAGATGAGCACAACTACTGGTGTTCATTAACTCTTCTAGTACTGAGCACTCCTCTCTCACCCGCATGGCACCACGCACAAATGTCTTTTTATCAACGAGCCTCAAAGACTGTCCTGCTCTAATGGTAAACTTTGAAGAACAGCATCTCTACTGAAGTTTTCTTTGGTATACATCACAAACAACAGTTCCTGCTTTCCCATGTAAAGTTAAAATAACTCATGCCTGCAGACAACAAATTTTTTTCTATCCATCTATTGATATCTGTGAGGGTCAAGTATTGTAGGCACCATATTCTAGATTTTTAAAAAGATTTCTTTTATTGTTTTTGACAGAGACAGAGAGAGAGAGAGAGAAGGGGGAAGGCCCAGAGCAGTCTCCATAGTTGTACATCATCAGTTTTCAACATGGTTTCATTCCGCACAGGTGGGTGGGGGCTGCGCAGGACGGGAACAGGGCTGGGGCCTCCCTCATGGGAGGAGTGCCCCCACGAGCCAGAGGACGAGCTAAGGAGCGAAAACCAAACTGGGGACCTCCTGCATGGGACACACACCTCAGTTCAGCACATGGGTCCACACAGGCCAGGGCCAGGACTCGATCCTGGGTCTCCAGGGCTGCAGAGTGAGCGCTCAACCCACTAAGCCATCCAGCCTCCCCTAGATTTTGCTTAAGAAAAACTTTCTGTGACTATAGGAGGCTGGAATGGGAAAAAGTTAAAATTATAACAACAACAAAAAATATCCCACCATTTTTAGAATATCAACAATAGAAAAGACCATTTTGATTGTAATTTGATAGTTTATAGCAGGACCTTCTCTAGTAATCTACCCCTGTGGAGGTGTTCCAAGGGTTGACTTTTTTTTTTACCCCATAAAACATACTAATGTTAGGCTGATTGGCCCATTACTAGTAATGCATCTTAGTCAGTTAGTGCATTAAATCAAATCCAACAACTCCTTTCTCGCTCTTGAATTCCCAACACAGTATCAGAAAAAACAGTCACATAATTTTTAGAATGTAACAACTATAGGACTTCTGTAATAAGCTAATGCTCATTACTTTGTAAACCTTCAGCATCTTCATGTAGGGAACATAAGCTTCACTCATTATTTCCACTTTTTGACATCTTGAAGGGCTAGCCTCAGCTTGTTAATTTGGGGGTACTAATTCCTGAGGGATATTTATTTGATTTTAACCCATAAAAACTTCCCTATAACTATGTGATAAAGTATATTCCTTCACCCTCACAACTAACTTAAAAGTTATGTAAATTACCCAGAAGAACAAAAAACAATTTACAATTATAACATTGTTGAATGAATTAGATAACAATGACTACAGCTTCCCAATTATAGTTTGAGACAGATAAATTTATACTTTACTGATTGAAGGAGAAGAAAGCCCTAATCACTAAACGCCAGCACAGTCTGGTTTCTGTAAGGTAATGACCCATCTCTATATTCATAACAGCAATCTCATTCATCATAATTCACATTTAAAAAAAAGAAAGAACTGTAGTCAAGCTAATGGAGGAAATGTGTGAAAAGTGATTGGCTGGGTAAAACTCTGTATGCAGCTGGAAGGTCCTAATTGATTATATTGTGCTGCAACTAAGCCTTCTGCCTAGTACAACAGATCTTTATCTAACTGCATTTCAATTGATTTTCACTGATAGTCTTCTTTCTTATGTCTAGGGCTTAAAGTACTAAACTAATAAAAGGATAAAACACTTTGTAATACAGATTTTGAAATATAACGTCCAAGCAGGACTTCCACAGAATAAGATGGCAGGTGGAATGTATACAGCCCACCAAAATTCAAGAACCAGACCTGTAAATTTGGGAGGTGATTTTTTTTTAATGTTCAGGTTTTGAGTGTGTAATCGAGAGTCTAGATGCAAAACAGTAACCTTAACACTCACAGATACAAGTTTCTAATATTTACTTTAATATAGGATGTAGAAATATAAGATAAAAGATCATTCATTTAGTAGCTATTACACATGGTTCTAATATATCCATTCTATTGGTTTCGTACAGAATCAAAATGCCCTGAATTTGCTTTTTTCATTACATAGTGATGGGTCTACTGGAAACAAGGTAGGTACAGTGGTTAGTGCTTAACTACCCGGTGAATGATCTACTGGATTAATTAAAACACTAAACTCAAAGTCTCAAAATAGCATTGCTGAACAGAATTAGAAAGTATATACACTGCCATCCCAGAAAATTTAACAGTTCAATTGGTATACAGTAAACTGCATATTTAAAACGTTAAATTTGATGTTTTCGTCTATGTATACATCCATGAAGCCGTTGTCCAATCAAGATAACGGAACACATCCATCAGTGCCAAAGGCATCCTCTCGCTTCTTTGTAATCCCTCTTTCCCCTCACCCCAACTCGTACTGTCTTTAGGAAACCATTCATTGTCTTCCCATTACCACAGGTTTGTTAGCATGTTCTAGAATTTTATAGAAATATAACTATATGGTATTTGTTTGGTCTGGTTCCTTTTACTTAATTTAGAGACCCACCCACATTATTGTATATATCAAAAATTAGTTCCTTTTCATTGCTGAGTCATATTCCATTTTATGCATGAATACCAATTGGTTTATCCTTTTACTTGTTGATGGACATCTGAGCTGTTTCCAGTTGTTGGCTAGTACAATATAGCCACAGATGAGTTCTGATGTGTCCGTGTTTGTATAGACATATGCTTTCATTCCTCTTGGTGAAATACTTAGGAGTAAAATGGCTAGGTCATATGGTCGGTATATGTTTTTTTGGGTCTTATTTTTAATTTTTTAAATATTTTATTGAGAGAAGGTAGTGAGAGTGAGTGAGTGAGTGAGTGAGTGAGTGAGTGAGTGAGTGAGTGAATAGTGGGGAGGGTCCGGAGCAGTCTCTGTAGTCATCATTAGCTGTAACATGGTTTCTATCCACACAGGTGGATGGTGATGCCACAAGGGGAGAAAACCGAACAGGGGGCCTCGCGCATGGGAGGTGAGAAACATTGCTGCTGAGCCATCCTGGCAGTTACCAGTTGCACTGCAGTTCAGCATATGGGGTTGCACAGGCCAGGGCTGGAAATCAAACCCTGGACCTCAAGATTGCGAGGCAAGTACTCAACTGCTGAGCTATCCTGGCATCCCCTGTTAGGAATATGTTTAATGTTTTAAGAAACTAGAAAATTGTATGATTCTATATATCCACAAGTAGTGTATGAGAGCTCCAGGTGCTGTATGTCCTTGCTAAGACTTGGTATGGTCAGTATTTTTAATATTTTTTAGATAATTAATTAGTGTGTAATGGTATCTTATATGGTTTTAATTTGCAATTCCCTAATGACTAATGATGTCGAACATCTTTGCATGTGCTCATTTGCCATCTGTATTTCTTCTTCAGTGAAATATATTCAAATAAATTGCCCGATTTGTTATTTGGTTGTTTTCTTATTATTGTGAGTTTTTATACATTTACATATAAAGGGTGTCCCAAAATTCACACAAGAAGTGACACAAATAATGCAATTCAAATCTTGCATGAATTTTGGGACACCCTTTACTAGATAAAAGTCTTTTATCAGATATGTGAGATGAAAATATTTTCTCCCAATGTGTGGCTTCCATTAATATTTTCTCCCATTGTGCAACACTCCATTAATAGTATCATTGTAAGTACAGATGCTCTTGATCTTGAAGTATAATTTATCATTTTTTTTCCTTTTATGAACCATACTTTTGATTTTGGAACTAAGAAACTTTCATTGATTTTCTTTATTGTTTTCCTGCTTTTATTTAATTGATTTCCACTTTGATTCATATTCTAGCTTAAAATGGGATCTGAGGTCATTGATTTGAGACCGTTCTTCTTTTCTAATATGTATATGCATTTAGTGCTACAAATATCCCTCTAATACTGCTTTGGTACATCCCACAAATTTTAATATGTCTTAATTTTCTTTCAGTTCAAAATAATTTCAATTTTTATTTTTATTTCTTCTTAGAGCCATAATTTTTAAAGAAGTATTAGTTTCCAAATATTTGGGGATTATTCCAAATATGTTGTGTTCATTGATTTCTAATTTAATGGCATTGTGGTCAGAGGACACATTTGATATGACTTAAACCCCTTAAATTTACTGAGGCTTGTTTCATTGCCCAGAATATGAATTATCATGGTAAATATTGTGTGTGCCCTGAAACAAAGATGACTCTGCAGGTGGTGCTAGAATAGACAGGGTGAACCAAAAGTAGTTACTGTCCACCTACTTTTGGTTCACCCTGTATATATATATGAGGGGGGACCCCGAAAAATCCAGAATGATCTTCTGGAGGCCGGGCCCCTTATAGTACAGGCTTCCCCCACTAGGTGAGTGTTTTGGGAACCCATCTGAGTCAGCATAGCAGCTGGTGTTGTGAGAGGCTGCACTTGACTTCGGGAAATTTTTTTGGAGTCTCTTTCAAGGCGTTTGCCCATTTCATGATGGCTGATTTACATGAACAACATGTGGCATGACAACGCACCTGCCCACTCTGTGCTGAATGTTCAGCAGTTTTTGACCAAAAATGGCATGACTCCCGTGCCCCACCCTCCCTATTCACCCGATGTCAGCCTGAGTGACTTTTTGTTGTTGTTTCCCAGGATGAAAAAGTCCTCAAAAGGAAATGTTTTGTCATTGTGGAAGAGGTGAAAAAAAAACCCAAAAACTAAAACGGCAAAAACACTAAAAGGCATCAAAATCAAAGAGTTCAAAAACTGTTTTGAGCCGTGGAAAGAGTCTCAATAGGTGTATTGCATTGAACAGTGAGAGCTTTGAAGGTGACTGAAATTTAAACGTAAGAATAAATACACAATTTTTAAATAAATAAATTCCAGTTTTCTTTGGGTACCCTTCATATAAATGTCAATTAGATTAAGTTGGTTATTAGTGTTATTCAAGTCTTCTATATCCCTGATGATTGTCTATCTATTCTTCTATCAGTATTGAGACAGCAATGTTGGAATCTTCAACAATAATTGTGTTTGCATAATTCTGCTTGCAGTTCATTTTTGTTTCATTTGTTTTGAAACTCTGTAATCAGGCATATAAACACATAGAATTGATAAGTCCTTTTCATGAATTAACACTCTTAACATTATGAATGACCCTTTATTCTGTAATTATATTCTTTCTTACCGGTAAGTCTACTTTGTCTGTTAATATAACCATTGCTGCTTTCTTTTGATTGGTGTTAACATAGTATTTATTATCTCCATCATTTTATTTTCATCCTATTTGTGCCTTTATACTTAGTAGGCAGTGTATAACTGAATCTTCCTTTTTTTATACAACATGACAATTTCTTTTAATGGGTATTTGGGCCATTTACATTTAATATGATTTTTTATATTATTGGGTTTCAATCTACCATTTTTCTATGTATTTTCTAATTGCCCAAATGTTTTTTTGTTCCCCCTTTTCTTTGTTTCTTCCTAACTCCTTTTGGATTAATTAATTATTTTTTAAATTCCATTTTATCTTATTTGTTGGCTTATTAGCTATAAATCTTTGTTATATTACTGATTGATTTAGGGTGGGCCTGGGCAAACTTTTTCAGGGCAAGGGTTTCTAATTTTCTCCAAGTGTCATGGACCACTACCCATTTATTTTCATTTGCTCAAGTACATACAGCTACCTCAGTTGTGAAGAGTTGATTCTCACCTCTAGCAGCTCTATGTGTGCATGCAAAAAAAATGTTTCTTTTACATTTAGCTGCCTGGCTGCTGAGCCCTGGTATAATGTGGCATCTGCTACAACACTTCTTTAATTCCGGCAGTCACCCCAAAATTGGTTGGCAGTCCACCAGTAGACCACAACTGACATCCTGCCCAGCCCTGCATTAGGGTAAATATCACATATTTGTAACTTATCAAAGTCTACCTTTAAGGAATATTATAACACATTATGTATAGTGTAAAAAGCTTACATTTTCCTCATTATCACTGGTTTTAAGCAATTTGTTTGTTATATGCCTTGAGTCTTGCTTTTAAGCCTTGTTAGGCAGGATTGAAGTCGATAGTCTAGGAGAAATTTTGCCCCACTGTGGAAGCAAAAACCTTCTGAGTATGAGTATTCTCTCCATTTGCCTGTAAATTATGAGATTTTTCCATTCTGGCTGGCGGAAACAGAAAATATTCCCAGCCCTGTGTGAGCACCAAAGAATGTTTCCGCTAATATTTTTGGATGAATCTTTCCTGGACCTTGGGTAGTTTCTCATGTGCTCACTAGTACTCAGATGAAGACCAGTAGGATATCCTCTGCAGATCCTAGGGTTCTCTATCTGTATAGCTCTCTCCTCTGTGGCAGGGTTCCCCAACCCCCAGGCCACAGATTGGTACCAGTCTGTGGTCTGGTAGGAACCACACCCCACAGCAGAAAGTGAGCAGCAGGTGAGCAAGCAAAGCTTTGTCTGTATTTAGAGCCACTCCCCATCGCTCACATTACCACCTAAGATCCACCTCCTGTCAGATCAGTAGCCGCATTAGATTCTCATAGGAGTGCAAGCCCTATTGTGAACTGTGCTTGTGAGGGATCTAGGTTACGGGCTCCTTATGGGAATCTAATGCCTGATGATCTGAGGTGGAGCTGAGGTGGTGATGCTAGCACTGGGGAGCGGCTGCAAATACAGATGAACATTAGCAGAGAGGTTCGACTGCACAGAGACCATAAAAATCAGTTGCTTGCAGATTCATATCAAAACCCTGTACATGAGTGGTGACAAGCTGCATCTGGCGCTTGAATCATCCTAAAACCATACCTCTCCACCCACCATGGAAAAACGGTCTTCCATGAAACCAGTCCCTGGTGCCAAAAAGTTTGGGGATGCTGCTCTATGGTATTCTAACATGTGAAAGCTAGATACCTTGGCCTCCCCCAAATCCCAGCATCGTCTATTTCACTCAAAAAGACTATTGTGCTCCACTTGGATTCCCACTTCCTATACTAAGTACTGGCAATGAGCCAGGACAATCATAGGTCACACTTCATTTCGCATCTCTCAGGGATCACTGTCTTTAATTGCCTGATACCCAGTAACTTGAAAATCATTGCATCATATAATTTTCCAGTTTATTTGTTTCAGGTGGAATGGTAAGTCTGCTACCTGCATTCATTGAAGGCTTTGTAGAATTCTATGTATGGAGTACCCAATTAATATTTAGAAAATGAATGTTAATTAGTTCACCTTTATTAAAATCAACCTACAAAAATTGAAAGGAACAAAATCTATTTTAAATGAGATTAGTAATAAATTGTCAAGTATCTTTAGCTTAAAATATCTAATTGATATCTTATCACCAACATAACTGCCTGCTTCCCAAATGGCCTCTAAGATCTCTATAACAAATGAAAAAGTATATTGGTATTCCTGATTTTGTGTTTATTTATGAAGGTTGGTGTTGACAGATTCTAAAGTATATTAAGTAATCCTTAAATGAAAGAATGCTATCTCATAGCACAGTTAGATTATCCATGTGCAAAACTCCAAACTAAGTTATTATACTTCTGTACAAAGAACTGGACACATAAGATGTTATCTCCATTCTAAATTTCACAAAAATTGTTAAGTTTAAAGTCATTTACCATTTTGCTTCAAGTGAAATACTTTAAAAGTCATCTAAAAGTAGTCTTATTTAGCAATTTATGGTCAAAACAATGTATGGTACTATCTAAACATAGGAATGAAAAGGGTATTAGAAATGTTGAAAAAGCATATTTCTTGATTGTGAGGTCTTAAAAGTTAGCACGAAATACACTCCAGTCTTTAACAGTGTGTTGGCTGAGAGCACAGTGAAAATTCCTGTATAGCGCTCCTTGAAACAAATGATTAGGTTAAGAACAGGCCACTCCCCTCCCCAGTGCCTAATGTGCTCATGGATGGGAACCTCTGTATCTTGAGCAGTAAGATTTTCTATTTGTAGACACTAAGAAACAAGGCGAAACAACCAGGAATCAGCTTATGCTACTATAGATATTTCAACATCCTATATTACTCTAGGATAGGCATGTCTAATCTGTGGCCCAGGAGCTTTGAATGAGGCCTAACAAATTCTTAAAACATTATGACTTTTTTTTTTTAAACTCTTCAGCTATTGTTACTATTAGTGTATTTTCTGAGTGGCCCAAGACAATTCTTCCAATGTGGTCCAGAGAAACCAAAAGGTTGAACTGCTCTAGGACATTATCTGAAGTAAACAAAGACCATTCCAAAACCATACTATGTTGTTACTAGAATGTAAGATATGAGCAGTTATATTTATAATGACTATAAGCCTTCGGAAGTTAATGAACTGAGGCTGACCTTGATCACTGACTCAGATCCCTCAGCACAGGGCAGTACCTGCTCCCTCTCCCACATTTGCCAACCTCTCCTACAACAGTAATCAATTTGCTGTCTTGATCTCTCAAGCATATCATACATTTTTTGATCCATCATTAAGCCTCAAACATGTGGCCTTGATTAAATTACTGAGGACAGACACTTTGGAATTCTAGACTTTGGGAGGAGAAAAAGTAGAGATAAACATTTGAATAAGGTGAGAAAATTATGACCCAATCCCCATGCAGTCATTAATGATTCAATGTCACTGTTCAAAATAAAATTTTATTTGACTGCCTTTTTTTTTTAATACACAAAAAGATGTCAAACCATTTTGCAGCGTGGTGATTAAGTTTAAAATACAAAATGTAGGAAAAGGGAGAAATAGAAAAGGCTCAAGGGCCAAGACAGCTCCACATGATAGGTGTAAACAGATATAAAATTGGTGTTGAAGAGTCATCAAGAAGATCTTCCAGGGTGTAGACATTACATAGGAAAGCTTAAAAATACTGGAGGCAAGATGTTATTTCTCTCAAAATCTACGTGATCACAGGGTCAGGCAAGAGACTGGCAGTGAAAAGACCAGAATTTGAATTATACACATGGCAGTATCTTGCTTATAAATTTAAGCCTGTATGTTAATTTTTCTGAGTTTTACCTTCTCTTAAGGTGGTAGGACTAGATAAAGACTCTATCAATGTTTTACTTCAAAGATGGTGATTCTCCTCTCCCTGAATGCAAAGCATTTACTACCCGTACCATTACTTTTGCAAGTGGTCATATGTTTTGTGGCATTTCATCTTTGAAGTACTTCAAATGCATTTATGCCTCATCTGTCCCAACTAATGCTCCTTGAACTGAGAAAGAAATGAAGTTTTTTCATCTCCCACACAGCTAAGAACACAGTAAGGATTCAATAATACCTACCTAGTTCACAAAATAAGAAAATGCTCATAGGGCTGTAACCTAGCATTCTGAGGCCCTATCACAAATTGCCTTTGAACTAGAAGTAGGTGGGAGGGCAGACTGATGGAAGCATTCCGTTGTGAAGCTACTTTATAGGACACAAATATGCCATGAAGCAATCCAAGGCTTCTGCTAGTGTATAACCTGCCAAAAGAATCTCCTGAGAAAGGTGTTTTGTTTTTGAAAGGATGACAAGAAACCATTCGGGGGTGGGGGTGGGGGTCGTCATCTCCTCAACTAACAATAATGAGGGAAACTTATCAAAAGACTCAGTTTCCTTTGTTCATTGAGAAGCCAAAGTAGCAATTACCTACTCCAACTATGACCGTTAACATCACAAAGAATGAGGCAGTGTCACATGGTGGAAAGACAGTATTTCGATTTACCGTAAGGAACCCAGTTTGAATCCCAGCTCTAACTCTAACACATAAGTCACTAAGCTAAACTTACGGTAGTTAAAATCTCTAAGCCTCAGTGAACTCATCTATAGAATAATAATTACTCCCTGAGTTATTTCAAGAATTAACTGAGGCAATGTAAGTGGAGAGCTCTCTATAAATTAGAATAAGTTTTACAAAATCACATAAATGACCCCAGAATGCATGACACTATTGAAGCAGGTGTGGACAAGCTAAATAATGAGCAGTGAGAGCTGGTTATTTTCAGGAGAGCATCTCAGTTCTTAGGTAAGTTTGTTCTAATTCCTTTGGATCCCAGGGCTTCCTTTGGGAGAAAAGTCTCTAATGTAAGTACTCTGGGCCCTAACAGGGCTTCCTTTGAAACACATCAGATAACAAAGGAACTATAAGGAAAGGAAAGGGCATCAAAAGGAGTAAGAATCGAATGGGTAGAAACTGTCGCGGCATGTGTTCTCCTGGGCATGCCTGCTCAGCATTCTGCTTCTTGGACAGACAGTTCCATGGAGAACCAACTCAAGGCCATCGCCCACCAATCTGAATGCCAGACCATGAAAGTGGTCCAAACATGTTAGGGTTAACAGATCATTATTACCAATAAAGCAGGATCGTATCTATCATAGGATAATGCTAGCATACCTAAGGAACTAGAAAATGATGAAGCATGCTTAATACAAAAACTATACTGAACATAATTTCACATTTCTTGAAGGATTCAGAAGACAGTTCAATTATCGTGCCGCTATTTCAGAACCACTAAACATGTGATTTCGTGGTACTTGTATTGCCTTCTAGTGAGGGTTTTAAATATTTCCCTATATCAATGTCTCCAAAAATAAAAAAAAGTCACGTCCTTATTATTAATTTCAGTGCCCAACATGGTTGCATCAGTTTATTTGCATCACAGTTGCTTGTTTCTTTGAGTCCTAGACAAATGAAATATTACCACTTATTAACTTATATTCCAGAAATGACTTGAATGAACCTTTAATATAAACTAAACACAGAATCTGGGAATTTCTACATTGGAATGTATTATAGCTATTCCTTCAAACCTAAAATATCTTGGTCAAATATTAGGAAAAAGGAAAGTATCTCCTGATAGTTGTGAAGAATTGATCCCCTAAATTTTAATGTAGAGGAAATGTCTTATTCAATATTTATTGTGTGTGCTGAAGTGTTTCATACAATGGGAAGAACATCTACTCTGGTAAATACATTTTAGATATTCACTATTATGTTGCAGAATAGGTATTCAACCCAAAGTTGTTGAGTGAATGTAAACAGAATGTGGCTCTGATCTTTCACAAAGTAAGGCTAAACTTCCAGAACTATGCATAAAACTGGAACAAGATCTATACATATATAATTGGAAAAAATTGTAACACCATGTTGGTCCTCTTGAATGACTCAAATCAGAAGAAGAGGCAGGAACGTTGAAAATGTAAATAACACCCTGTTCATTCCCATATTCCCTCGGGACTGGTTCCTCAGGCTCCAGACTTGGCTAGAGACACAGCTCCTCCCCAAGGAGCGTACGCTGACATGGAATCAGTTTCAGAAAGAGAACTGCATCCCTGAACTGGCTTACTTATTCTTGTTTTCCACAACGAAAAGCTGAAAACTGCAAAAAGCTATCAGAGAAGTCTGCTAAAATAAATGCAGAGTCCAAAAAAATCAGTGAACCATACCAATAAGGTTTATTTACTGGGATCATCTTGGTCTTGCTTCTGTACAACAGATTGTAGCATAGGAAAAGGTAGTGAGGGATTCTATCAGGACATCTCCCAATAAAACGTGGTATAGCTGTGCTTTCTCTGTAGCCATATAATATGAGAAAACTCTTTCTGTGGAGGCAAATGTATATGAAATATCTATTTCACAGAGGGAAAGAAAGAACCCCAGCTGCCAGGAGCACTTCTGCAATTCCATGACAATCCTACCCTCATGAAATGATTCCCTAGCTGTCCCCATCGCACAGAGAATCCGCATCTTCATGGAGCTTCCCCTTCTTATGGGAACCATACACACTCCTGTAAGACCGCTGCCTCCACATGCAGTGCACCTACTGTCTGTCCACCTACCCAGGATACGAGGGCTGTCCGGAAAAAATCCAGCCATTGTCAAAATGGTGAGAACAGTTACATGGATGGATAGATTTTGGATAGCCCTCATATTTTCCAATAAGATCTTCAATTTTTACTTAATAATTAAAAAAACAAACAAAACAAAAACAGTGCAAGACCAAGATAAATGTATACCATTTGGGGTAGTAAAACCACCCACATACAGACCAAACTTTATATTCTATCAACCAAATCTACAATCAGTCTGTAAATGTAACTCAGCTCTCCATTATCTGGCTGTTGAACACAAATTTAGGATTTCTTCATAGGAGGAATCCAATTTAGTTATGGCATTCAACGTGTGCCTTTTACCCCTCCAAGGGTCATATAACTGAGCTCCGTCCATCACGGCAGATCAGCGCTGCCCACCTTTGTCCAGCAATCATGTTCGTAAAGGCCAGAGAGGGCACTACTGATACTACTTGTCCAGAACAAGCTACTGGTTAAATATCAGCTGAGGAGAATGAGTTCAACCAACCAGATAGCAACTCAGGCACCATGACACCGGATTTGTGGAGGCTGGTGTGTGTGTTGGGGGCCAGAGGGGACACCACCCTCACCAGCTACCATGCTTGCCCTCGGCTGACATCACCTTTGCAGATGGCTTGCTCAACCATTACGTAGATTGTTTAAAATAAAGACATCGTCTGTCCTTTCATGCAGAAATGTGTACACCAAGGTGCAAAATGAAAGAAAAAAAAGACACTGATATAATCACACGATTGATCAAATACAGCCTAAACTTATAGGCACATTTGGTGCCACTGTCTCTCTCATTTAAAGAAGAAATTGAAGAACACTGTGCTCTGTGATAATGAAACAAGGACAACTGCTTGAAATTTAATGCAACAAGCAGAGGCTGTAACATGACCAGAATCCATCCCTGACTTGTTCTAAATTCCAAATGCACCACATTCCTCTTTAACAATATATGATAAGAAATGTTTAACACTTTTCTTTTCATATAGTTCCTGTAATTACACATTTATAACAAAATGTGGATTTACTTGATAGCCAAACCAAAATGTTTCATTTTGCTCTTAGATTGCAACCCTTGCTGCTGAAATACAGTATACTAAAAATGAAATAACTTTCTCATTTTAATGTGGTTATAAGCTTCCTGCGAGGCAGCAACCTAATTGAGACTTTTGATGTTAGCTTTTTTAAGACATGCCATCCTCCATCATCTGTAGAGTATTTTAACTACAGATCACTTGCAGTCTCCCCAAAGTTGACAGAGGGAAGGGGGATGGGGTGGGAGAAGGAAGGTCACTTTATCAAAGTCAGTGGAAATACAAGGTATTAATTATGTTAAATGAAGAAATATGGGCATTTGGTTACTTCTGTGGGACAGAAATATTTTAATCTGTCGCTGCCAGCCAGCTGCCTCTCCCTGACCCCCCTGCATTTAGATCAGTTGCAGGAACACATCAAAGCTCCAAAAAGTGAGGAAAGCAGCCACCAGTAGGGCCTTTCCCCATCCCCCACCAAGGTCACAGTTTTAACTGGAGCGACCACAGTGTTATCCACTACAATCAATAATAAGGCCATGACCTTTTTTATATTTTGGGAGTATAGATGTTAGGAAAATTGGTAAACATTTAGCCCAAGACAATAATTTTTTAAAAGCCCTAGTAAATGGAAAGAAAATAAAACTTCTGTGATATTTAGAAAAGAAAATATTCAACTGCTCGCAGTCAAAGCAGAGTTGGCTCACACAGAAGCAGCTGACTTCTCAGCTTTGCGAAGTCGGCCAAGCACACGGTCCAGAGGCAGAGTTACAGGGAGGAGGAACTCAGTTGCCGGCCTCGAAGCCCCAACACGTTTTATTAAAACAACACTTTGAAACTCTAGATATGAACAGTAAAGGAATGAATGCAACACATTCCCTATACGACCAGGGTAGGGATTTCTACAAGGTCATCTAGTAACATTTTAAAAATCCACTCTTTCATAAAGTTTTTCTGATCAAGGACTCAGATCTAACTTGCTAAAAAGTCAGGGCACTCTAATGTGCAAGAATAGTGCAAAAAGACAAAACACAAAACCACCACCCAGCTTTAGACCATAAAAAGCAACCTTTTAGTGACCTGCACTTAGTTTGTTTTGAATCTAGTAGCATATAATGATTTTGGATACATGTATTTATAGATGACTATTATCAATACATATTTTTATTTGGATCATAGGTAACTACTACATTTCTTCTACTTCAACTGAAGAAAATTTTCAAAGGAATTATTTTAACAATGGGTACTAATTTAAAGAAATTAATCCTTTGCTTCTAACATACAGGTAAACAGAATTTATCTGTTCTAGGTCAGGTTTTGAGAGTTCTTACGGTAGAATTTTTTTTTTTAATAGGAATTAATCTGAATGAACCTTAGGTTACATTATAGGTAGAAAGAGGGGCACCATTTAGATAAAAATACAACAATCAAACAAAACACAATAACTGAGCCCACAAGACTCAGTGAAAGACAAAGACCCTCCTTTTGCCTGTTTCTGAAAAAAATGGATAAAGTCTTTTCATCATTTTTGAGTCATTCCAACCTTACTCTTATGTTTGTGCTTCACTTTAGTTCTCCCCACTCCTCAGAGATGTCAAAAATGCAGGAGATTTCTGTGTAAAGATATCCCTTACAGGGCTGCCTGTACTTCTAATCTTAATTCAATAAAAATCCACACATCATGAGTCAGGCTTACCAACCAGTTTGAAGTCAGGAATAAAAGGATTTAAAAAATACATTCACCTGCAATCATCTCACAATTTTTTTCCTCACTTCACATACTACTTCTTGGAATAAAAACAAAGTGATAAGAAATTTTACTTTTGTGATAGTTAATTGTTGTTAGAGGTTACAACTACCACCAGCAGGAATTTAAAACTAAACCAAACAAAAGCTCCCTCGGCTGATACTGAGTATACATTCTCTGATATTAAACCATAGCAACATTCAATTTTGAAAACAAGCAGAAGAAAACATATTGATTTTCTGTTCCTACGTGTAATTCTTATGAGTAATCAAAGGCAAAAAGAAAAAAATAATTCCAACCTGCGACAGTGATGACTATAACTCTATTCTCTGGCTTTAAAGGAGGAAATGTATGAATTTATATGGATTCCTAAATTTGTGCTTTAAATGAGAAAAATTATGGTTACACACATTTTGATTTGTTGATGCTAAATTATGTCAAGAAACTATGCAAACTGATATATGATTTCCCCTTATACCTACAAGAAAATAGATATATTTCTGACAATAAAGACATGTGAATTCCATACCAAATTTCTGAGCTTTTAATATTTTGGTTATTTGTTAACTTTTGTATTTGTTAGTGTTTTTAAAATATAGAAGATCTTTATTGTAAACAAATGCAGTCAGACTAGCCTGGCTTCCCCGATATCTGGATGGACTGCTTCACTGTAGCTTCTTTGCTGCCTCATGCATTATCCCTTTCTCCCCTTAAGCAAATATCAGTATCAGTCAACCAGATATTTGTAGATATTTGTGCACCTTGAATTTCACTGGTAAGACATGAGTGTTGAAATTACTCAAGTCTGGATGAAGATAGCCTGAAATTTGACACAATATTAATGCAATCTGTCTCATCTCAGTCAAATATTCACTACCAAAATTACCAACAATTATAACAGGTATATGAAGTCAGCAAAATACATTTGAAAAGGGTACCAGCTTTGCAGCTCTAAGTTGATTTTTTAAACGATTCAGATTTAGTTTAGCGACATGAAAGCAGCTGATATTGATGTTGGATTAAAATAAATACCAATCACAAAGTCATGTACACTTTCTAGCACTCTTTCTAAAAAAATGACTGAAAAACTTGGCATAAAGTTACAGGTATTAACATTACAAGATTTGATGGATCATGTAAAGAATAAGAAATCATCTCCCAGATGTTTAAAGGACAAGAGAATAAATCTTTCCATAAATGTAAAAAAAAAAAATCCAAGCATAAACAAAACATCCATAATTAAATAAAACTTAAGGTGATTGAAATTGACTAGCATTTTACAATATTAATGCTAATTGTTCATCACAGTCTTGTTTGCATGTTTAACAGCTCCCATTAAAAAAAAAAAAGGACGTATGCAGGAAAGCAAAGCAAAGGGAAAACTAACGTGATACACACTAAGGATGGAGAGAGAAGAAATATCAAATCAGCCAGAAATATACAATAGCAGTTTCCAATGCTGGGTCAGGAAATAAGGTAGTTAGAGAAAAGTTTCAATCTAAAGAGAAAACACTTTTAGGAAATGGCAAAATTAAAACAGAAGTAGATATGTAAAAGAGATGAATGAAGACAAGGTCTTCCTGCACCAAGGGAGTTGTTTAGGAGAAACAGTGTCCGTTTGTGGCCAGCGATAATACTTTCCATTCAATAGAGTTTGCAGCTTGCTGATTCATATGATTGCAGGCTGGCGCCCTGCTGGCGAGCCTCTCCACTGAAATTAAATCCACTCTCTTCAGTTATAAATTATAATGCTCTATAAACAACACTCCCATTGGGAATGGGGAGAGAGGGAGAGAAAGAGAGGAGGGGGCGGAGGGAGAGAGAGAGAAAGACAGAGAGAGAGAGAGA